>LPNX011115872.1:686644-771985 GCA_001517045.1 Pseudotsuga menziesii | reverse complement strand
GGTTTTAGAACTGCCCCCAAAAGACATTTTTTTTTAGGTTGGGGGGGGGAGGTTTAGAACCGCCCCTAAAATTCACTTTTAGAAGCATTTTTTATCTCTTTCAGAACTTCCCCTTAAAGGAAAAAATTTTAGCATTGGTTCTATTAGGAGTGTTTTGTAAAGGTCACCTCCAAAGCCAAAACCGCCCCCAAAAGTGACTTTTGGATGCGGAAGACAATCGCCCCTAAATGTCAAATTTGTTGTAGTGATTTTACTATGCAATCTACATATGCAAAGACATGATTATGCAAACTTATCTACACAATATCAATATTTTTCTTACATCCTCTACAATCCAAAATAAAAAAATCTTCAAATTCATTATTGCAATAACACCACAACACTCACAAAAATGGGATCTATATGCATCACTTCAGCAAAGAGGCCTTTCTGTCAATAAATGAGAAACTCCATGAGCTATCATACAATCATGTTTCATATATCCAAAACATAGACCTCTATCATGAGAATGTTCTTCTATCAATTTCTCGGTTATAATTTAAATAAGGCCATGACCACAAGAATGAATCTTGTCATCCACCATATTCTTTAATTGTTGGTAATATGTAGGACCTAGAAATATCATGGAAGTTAACTTTCTACCTAAGTGGAAATGTGTAGTAGATGATTGGATTTTTGTCTTAATGGTTTGGCTACTACAAATATGGTAATATATAATATCGGTTAAGAAACAATAATTACACTTACACTAATATCATTTAAAGGGGTTCCATATCCCTCTTTCCCCATGTGTGCAACAATATTACCCATGATACATTCAATGAAAAGGCCAATAGTCATTTAAAAGGGGATAGCATGTGGATTCACTATAATATTACTTTTAATTTCCTCAACTATTAAATGCATATCCTTATTAGTGTATTCCATACCTAAAATTCCCTTGTGACTATGCCTACTACAAAACTTATCCCCAGTCGGTGGTATATGCACACATATCATTCTAAATTTGACCTGCAAAGTTATTTTATTTTCATTTTGATCATGATATTAGAATGGAATTTTTGACATGTTGTTTCCTATCCACTTTACAAACATAGACATATCTCCCATTGTCTAATACTCTTTTTTAATGGCTTTAAGGCTTCAGGTACTTTATTTCCCCTGGTATCTAATGCATGTTACATGAAACATACCCCATTTTCCTTTGTTAGGAAAAAACTATAGCCAAAAATCTATGTATTCCTAGTTGGATTGTTCGCTTGTGGGGGTTGCATTGTTGGGTGTTTCATGTATTCCTAAACCAAATCCTAACATTTTGGGTGTTAGAAATGGAAAATTGAGCATGGAGGAATATTGCTCACACTTCAGCATATGAGATTTCATGAAGGTTAAAAAAGGGATAAACTGTAAGATGCCACAATCTCTATTAGAATATGAATAAATAACTCAGAAATTAACAATGCATTATTATACATCTCAGTGATAATAGTTGAAAGGAAAATAAGGATAATACCAAACAAACATAATTGGAAAAAGAATAGAGAAAAGCAGAAGTGAATCATACATAGCAGAATTGATGGACATTCAATGTATTCATTTCTTTTTTTTATATAAATGTGTTTTACTAACAATCTATTTCTAAAAGAGACAATTACAATGAAAACATAGAGGAAGGAAAGATCATCATATCCCATCACCTTATGACTAAACTATATGCTTGACATAAGGACAACAATGATACCTTCTCATTGATTTATGTTCCTAATACAATAACATGCATAAATAAGGTTTAAACATAATTACCTCAATATATGTTGCAATCACAGATTTGCTTGATCCATTTGGCTCCTTCAATGTAGAGACTAAATCCAAAATGATCTTATCTACCCTGGACAAGCAAATAGACATGTTGTTTCATAATGTGTAGAATAAATAATTTACTGCTTTTATATAAGAAACAAAAACATTTTCCCCTTCACAAGTTGCATTACTATTATTTGCATCAAGAAAACAAAAAATGTATTTTGGACTCTAAAATTAACAAGACATATGATGGAAAGAACATGAAGGGATAAACAAGGTGCTCATCTTTGTGTGAGTTTTATATGTAACTGCTTAGATATACTCACAGTAAGTCACCAACTCCTCTGTTATAAGCACGTACAGACACGGAAAATGAACCCTTCAATGCACATGAACAAACTGGACAAACACCTTAGAGGAAAAACCTAGTCTGCACAATTATAACCAATTTTTTTTCCATACAAGGGTTAGGAGTATATGCATACACAAAGTTATTACAATTAATTGCATACAAGCAAATCATACAACTCATGTGTGTGTCTCAAAGAATGAAAAACAAAAATGTGTTGTCAAATATGCACATATAGACCAAGAAATTCCATTTCTTCACACAATATTGGTACAGATGAATCCTAATCTGCAAGGTATAACCTAGAAAATTAACTTAAACTAGGATTTAACAGAGGAGTAACTACTAACTTGCTTAAAACAATTCCAAAATCGGTGGAGGGTGGATGAGAAAAGGAGAAACAAAACCCAACCAAACCCAAATCGGTTAATCAGAAGCAATAGAGAGTTGGATGCTAAATTTATGAGAGGCTTATTTCAAAACCTTATGCCTTGGTGCTCCTCCAACACAACCGCATCACGGCTGAAAACCCTGTTCCTTGGTAATCCTCCAACATGGACAAAAACCATGTGCCTTGATGCTCCTCCAACACAGCTGAAAACGAAAAAACCTTGTTCCTTGGTGCTCCTCCAACATGGACACACCATGGCCGAAAACCCTGTGCCTTGTTTCTCCTCCAACGTGGCTAAAAACGAAAACCATGTGCCTTGGTGCTCCTCCAACACGGCCGAAAATGAAAACCCTATGCCTTGATGCTCCTCCAACATGGTCAAAAACCATGTGCCTTGGTGCTCCTCCAACACAGTAAAAAACGAAAATGTTGTGCCTTAGTAATCCTTGAACAGGACCGAAAACAAAAACCATGTGCCTTGGTGCTCCTCCAACATAGCTGAAAACCCTGTGCCTCGGTGCTCCTCCAACACGGCCTAAAACTCTATGCCTTCGTGCTCCTCCAACACGATTGAAAATGAAAACCTTGTGCCTTGGTGCTCCTCCAACATGGCCATGAAAACCCTATCCTCCCTCTCCCTCCCACAACAGCGCAAAAACCATATGCATATCACGGGTTTCCAATGAAAAATCCCCCAACCTATTGGGGTATTTATATAGTAAATATTATAAGTCCTTATACCCTTAATACAACCCCAATATATTGTTTTTTAATTTTTTAATTTTTTAACCCCTAATATGAATGAACGTGTTATAATATTGACCTATTGGGCCAGGAAAGAGTAGTAGAAATAAAGTGAAAATGAAGTTAGGAATAGATATGCACAAGGAGGAAATTGAAGCGCAAGCGGGAAGGAAAAGCAAGCGCACGACTTAAAGGAAAGTGAAGGAAGGAAATGAAGCACAAAATGGAGAAAGTTGCGGCAGAAAAAGGAGATAGACGATGGCAAGGAGTAGTGTGACAGATGAAAAGCGAATCTACAGGCGTGCAGAAGGGTAACGGCTAGAAAGCGACAAGTCAGGAAGATCGTGGGTGCTAGAGTCGGTGTAAGCCGATGAAATTCGCACGTATGAAGGAATATATGTAAGTCGGGCTGATAGCACCTTGTTTTAGTCATACCTATGACAACTCGTAACCATTTTTTATGGTTGATTATGACCTGTAATAAATGAACTATATGTAGTCGACCCTATGTGGTCTTGTAGAAGCTATAAATAAGAGGAACCATTTTTGTATAGGGGTTGAATAAATTGGAGGAGAAGTTATATAGTAGTGTCGTAGAAGGTTGTTGAGTTGTGGAACCCATTTTGCAGAAGGGTTTCCAAACAGTAGTTTTTGAAAGGATTCATTCTACAGCTGAGTGCGCAGATAGTAGTTAGAAGAGTCGATCCAGGCTGTGTGCAGATTGCTAGCCTGAATTAGAAGAAGATCATAATAAAACCAAAGAGCATGAGAGGAAGAAAGAGTCTGTGAGCCGAAAAGACATATCTCAAACAGTCTGCAGTCAAGTTGCATGCTGAAAGTACATATATTTCTCATGCTAGATGAAGAGCACCTTTGTGGTTTTTCCCGAAAAGGTTTCCACATTATATCTTATGCCGCTTTAATGTGCATGTTGAATGTTTGTAGGTTATCTTGCATTGTTTACATTTATTGCTTAAGTGAGTGTTGCACTATTAGTGAAAGGAGTTGAATGAATGAATGACCAGTATCATGGAAAGCATCTTGTATTATTTCAAGTTCATTTGTTGTTAAGTTAAGGGAGAATCAGTGTCGCAAGTTGGTTGTGTCGCACTGTTGCACCACTGGCGAGTTAGTAAAATAAATCTAACCATCTGACTCTATCGAGCACCTTGGTTGTGTGCCAGGGCACTGTAATCCCTCACCTAACTACGGAAACATGGTTCTGGAAGTTACCCATCGAGGAAAAATATCTCAGGTGATACTTCGCATGCTTCACAGGTGTTTCCAACTAAGCTTGCTCTGTCCGGCCGATATTTTTGGGTGTTTTGTTGTGCGCAAGGAAAACCTAAGCCTGGGTTCACGAGCATGAGGAAAATTTTCCAACATGGTCCCTCAACGACACTCCTGTGGCAATACCCCCTTGACCCCTATGATGTAAGTACACTATGTATCATTTCCTTGTGAGAAGTTGAAGGCCAAAACCCTGCCAAAGGACTATTATGATTTCCTAAATTGTAATTTGAATTTGAAGACTTAAGAGGGTGAAGGATTTATGCAAGTAAATGATAAGCGCAATGGAATCCAATATGGGGAGGGGTGAATGGTTGTGAAGCCATGAGGGTCTAGGTTATGGATGATGGGTGTCATCTTGGTGTTGTGGGCACTAGAAGAAAAGGAACATGAGTGTTCACTTAACCGCCTAAATTATTTAAGTGATTTCCAGGGTTGAGGACATTCACTATATGATGGAAGCATTTAGTGATCTTATAACTCCTATCTATAAACATAAAGCTTAATTATTCTAGTCTAATGGTATGTGTAACTCCGTCAAAGCTACCCTGCATGTCTGTGTGGAGCATTTATCTTAACAATTTGATCACGTTGTTTATTTCCATGTTCACTGCATATGGTGTACAACAAAAAAATGCCAAGTACTTTAATTTTCCGAATGCGAGTTTTGCTTTCCAAGCACAACACAAGCGAAGAAGTATGATGGATGTTTTTTACCTATCAACATGAGAAAAGGAGAAGGAGCTCATACAATCATCAACACTAGCCTACATTGATAAGTCATGCATTTATAAACATGGGCCCTATCAACCTAGAGATCGAGTATTTGATCCAATTGGATGTTTAGGTCCAACGCTATCAATAGTATAATATCCAAATATGTAGTATGTTCAAGAGTTGGTGCCTCGTTCAACATTAGTGTAGATAATATATCAACTTTACCTTTCTTTTTAAGTTTCCTTGACACTTACCTTATATATTGACTTTACCTTCCTTTTGAAGAATCAAATATAGAGGGTACAAAAAGAAATTATCCCTTCCCTTACTTACCAACCCACCTACCTTAAGAACTAGCTAAAGCCTTGTATCACCTTGCTTAATAAATTACCTTTGTTGGTACTACTATTAACCCTTCTCTCTCAAAAGAAATGGATGTCTATATCCCTTACCCTTCTTATATTTATCCCTTTCCATGACAACCTCCTTACCCTCTACCTTTTTACCCATACCACTTAGATTTATGAATTATATTGAGACTACATACGATTAAATAACTAAGTCAAATCCTACTTTAATGAAGATTTAGTATTGAAAATACTATCATTTATTATATAAATGGTTAATGTATATTTTGGAAAACAAGAATACCTTAAAGAAAGAAAGAAAAATAGTATTGAAAATACTATCATTCATTATCTAAATGGCTAATGTATATTTTGGAAAATATAAAGAAAGAAATGGATATTAAATATTATTTTTATAGTTAATGATAGGAAAATTATGTTTAAGATTTATGAATCATATTTATTAATAAAAAAGACAATTGAGATTTTTCACAGATAGATAATAATAAAAATGTATTATGATTCTGTTATGGCTGCAATTGCCTTAGGATTGCATATAACTTCTAAATACAAGGATAATTCATTATAAAATATTAGAAAATGGACATGGGAAAGTTTGTAGAATCCATTTGGTAATTAGCATTGATACTCACCTCACTCGGGACGGGAAAAACGAGAAGCCGCCTCTTCGGGAGGGGATTCTCTTCTTAATTAATTTCGTGTGTTTTCATTAAAAAGGAGAAAGGCAGGGGATTCTTTATATAGGGTTTCGATTAATAAATCTATTAAAAGTAATTCGGTTAGGGATCTAAACCATAGTTTGTTTCGAAGTGGAGGGGCACTCTTTTGTTCTGGTGGTGTTCGTCCGCTAAGCACACAAAATACCTCCTTTCCATAGGAGTAACTTCTTAGGAAAAGGAGTAACTTCTTAGAAAAAGTTAGTTCTTTCTTTCTTTATTATCCCTTTTACTTCTTTGTCAGTATTAATGCATTTATCAACATCTTTGTCGGTATTTGATGAGATTGGCGAGGGATAGATAAACGTGTTCACGCTGTTTGGTTTCTAGAAGTTTGACTATAAGATTTTATGAAAGGAGTAGTCTAAGTGTGAAAGACGCGTACTAGTCATCCTTAGCAGTTGCTTATGCACCTCCATCCTCCATCAACACAAACCTCTTCACGCATATCTTCTATGCTTCCGCACACTTAAACAACCAGACATTCCAAGTCCAAGTGCGTACCATTGACGAAGGAAGGACGACGGACTGTGGGCCCAACCGGAGGAAGGAGTCTTGATGCGTTGCCAGAGTAGTCTGCGTTGACGGAGTAGTCTAACTCTCTGGGCGAAATCGTAGAACAGTTAGACTACTCCATATGAATAGTATAGGTATGCAGCTGTGTGGAATAGTTAGGCCTATGCAGCAATGTGAAATAATGTTTTAACTTCTTCTTTTTTCTGAATTTAATTGTAAAAGACATACACACTCATTAAGTACTTAAATCAATAGCATTCAGCCTTTATTTATAGACACGATGAAGAATTTGCCACGACCAATTAAATTTGCTATTCATAGTATTAACTAGCACCAACCATATTACTAAGATTAATATGTTTGAAATATGTACATAAGTATATATTTGACATATTGATAATGTTTTTTTTACTAAAGAATGTGTCAATTACTTGTATCTAATAATTAAGTTAATATAACAAAAACTTAATTTATGGTTGTTAAGCTCATAGTTGAAGCTAGGCTCATAGTGGTATCATCATTGGTGTTAAGCTAATATTTGTATCTAAGAGTTAATTTAAAATTTAATATAAAGCTTAGACTATGTCTTACGCACATTAACTCGATTCCCAAGTGCCATATGGAGTTAACTGTCACATAATTTGCACATTACCTAAGTGATTGTTCTTGGTACATGGTTCCACTGTAATCAAGGTCAACTTCTCATACTAAGAGATGGAGTTAATCTAAATTTATTATTTTAATAGTTGTATCACTATTGGAACAATCTAATAGTTATCCAATATAACCGCAATTAGAGTTGAAGTTAAACTAATAATTGTAAAATCATCGCAGTGTTAACAGTTGTATCTAATAATTAATTTAAAAGTTAATATATTGGCAATTGCAATTCAAGTAAAAGTCATGATTGGACTTGAAGTTAAGCTAATAGTTGTATCTTGAATGTATTTAAGCTAATAATTGATTGTATCTAATAATTGAATAGTTGAAGCTCAAGTTTGTTTTTTCCAACTATCAAGAATTGTACTTATCAGATGTTAACTAAGCTATTTTAATTTTTTTTGAAATTGTTAATTATGAGTTAGACTAACCTCCTTTAAAAAGAGTTGAAAACCTAATTATATCTATATGGAAAATCTAAACATGTAACATGAACTGTATATATATATATATATATATATATATATATATATATATATAACGGGAGCCACGATGATATTGTATTGAATAAAAAGGCTTAAGATAGACAGGCGTACAGAAATTGAAAAAAAGGACTGTTGTCAGCCATCAGAGGAGGAAAACAATGAGTTGTTTCTATGAGATTGTTGTGACTACCTTTTGCTTTTCTGGAGTTTCCATTGATTTTGATGGTGTAGATGCGCACGAAGACTCCTAATATCCAGCGGCAGAAAAACACGAGGAACTAGTTATGGAGACTGCGCTAACAACCTGAGTGGCTGTTCTAACTGCACGTTGCATTTCTTCGATCGGCGACTGCCAAGTGACTTGCTTGCTGGCAATTGAAGCTGGGTAATCGCCATGATCAATTTAAAAAACAAAGGATTACCTCCCAAAGATTTCTGGAGCTACTTGGGGACTTAAGGAAAACAAAAAAAGTTTGTAATCTCGTTCACTTTGTTGATCCCCATATCCAAATTAACTCTTGAGTTTGCAATCATGTATGCCTCAGTATTGTTTTTTCGAAGAATATGATAGAAAGAGACTTGGATTTGAGTAGTAAT
The DNA here is from genome assembly GCA_001517045.1 of Pseudotsuga menziesii. Taxonomy (NCBI): domain Eukaryota; kingdom Viridiplantae; phylum Streptophyta; class Pinopsida; order Pinales; family Pinaceae; genus Pseudotsuga; species Pseudotsuga menziesii. The sequence continues at coordinate 763,349 of LPNX011115872.1, read as the reverse complement.
CTGGTTGATTCTCTCCTGAATTCTTTTAGTTTTAATCTCCTTTTTGCAGGAACCTCGAATCATTTGGAGAATGACATGCTTGGAGTCACCTGGTATTATGATATCTGAGATATTTAACTGCTCTGCTAACTTGATTCTGAGATATAGAGCAAGCCACTCTAATTCATTGTTGGTTTTGAACCCAAGACCCCAAGCATAAGAAGCGACTGTGATTCCTTCGGGATCAAAAATGAACCTGCCTGCTCCTGCCTACCCAGGATTGCCTTTAGAGGCTCCATCAAAGAAAAGAATAATTTTTTTTTGCTTTGCTCGCCAGAGAGATAAGTTCTCAGGGCTTTCCCTGAGTTCCCAAGAATGGGAAGAGGGCAGCTGATTGGACTAAAGGGAGGTCGGAGCTAAGAGATCTTGACACCAGCATAGTTCTGTCGTGCTAAGATTCTATGGTTTAGATACGACCAAATTTTTTGAACTTAGTTTTTCCCTGAGCAAATTTGAGGCCTTGAAGACAATACGTTGGGGATCTGATTTCTTATTGTTGAAGATCGACTGGTTCCTTGCCATCCAAACTTGCCAACACATATTTTTAAGAGCAGCATTCCATATTCTTTCTAAAATTCGATTTTTCCTCAAATTGCCAGGATAGTTGTCTCTCCAATGGTCTGCCATTCAGGGATAGAGCCTGGGAGAGAGAAATTAGAGCCAAATGGGCCAAGGAAGAGGCTCCAGGCATGCTTAGAGAGGGAGCATTCTAAGAACAGATGATGAGTTGTTTCTTCCTGCTCATTGCATAGAGAGCATCTTGATGGCCTGTGAATGCCTCGTTTAATTAATTTTCAGTTGTGAGTAACTTATTCTTGACTAAGAGCCAAAAGAAAAAATTGATTTTGGGGATGCTATTGGATTTCCAAACGATCGACCCCTTTCGATCACGAGGCTCATTCCCATTACTCTGCAAATACTGAAATCCTTCCTTTACTGTGTAGTTTCCTGTTCTTCCCCACCCTCTGGTGTATTTCACCCTCTGATTGAGAGGAGAAATACCATGCAAGTGGGACTTGAACTCATCAAGATAGGAGATGAGAGGGAGGGGAGAGAACTTTCCAACTTTTCCAATCGCCTACGGACCCCCATATTGCATGGTCTCTTAGAGTGAATAAACCGAGGTCTTCCATCCATCGTCGTAAAGGATTGAGCGATTCCTGCATAGCTAGAGGGGGTCGGCCCAGAATCAAGTCTTCCCATATTTTAATCTTTCCTCCATTTCCAAGGGCCCAAAAATGGTAATCTTTAATTAACCCGGCTGAATTTTTGCAGAGATTCCAGATATTGGTGCCTCTTCTGTCCAGGGAGTTTCCAAGCATTTGGTGTTATTTTTTTTATGTACTTTCTTCTTATATCCTCATCCCACCATTCCTTTCTTCCCAATATCATCCTCCATACCAGTTTTGCTCCAAGAGCGATGTTCATTTTCCCAAGGTCTCTTATTCTGAGTTCGCCTTTACTCTTTTCCTCACAGTAACATTTTCCCATTTCACCAAATTGAATTTTTTTCCTTGTGTTTTACCACCTTGTCATAAGAATTTCCTTATTTCAATGATGATAGAGTTGATGACTGCTTTAGGAGCCAAGAGGATGGCACAAGAGAAAATAGGAAAGGATGATAGGATCGATTTGATTAAAACCACCTTTCTTGCCAAATTGAGGCATGAATTGCTCCAAGCCTGAATTTTATTTTTAACCTTTTGAATTAGGGGCCCCCAAACAGATATGGTGCTCTTCTTATTGATTATAGGCACTCCCAGGTAAGTGAAAGAAGTCCATTGATGTTTCACCTGGATATCCAAGATTCTTGCTACCTCTTGAAGGGAAATAGGGTTGTTATTCCAACCATAGATCCATGATTTATTGACATTTATCTAACTTCTTGAAGCATTTACGAAGAGATCCAATGAAGATTTGAAGCGCCTTGCAATTTGAGAAGACACGCATCCCAAAAGGATTGTATCATTGGCAAACTGGGCGTGGTTGAGTTGCACTCCCCTAGTGATACTTATTCCTGGAAGCATCCCTTCCATTCTAAGTCTATTGAGCCTTCTGCTTAGAGAATCCGCAACCAGAATATAAAGAAAAGGGGACATCGAACAACCTTATCTAATACCCTGTCCAACTTTAAAGAAAGGAGCAGGACGACCATTGACTAAGGGAGTTATCCATGGCTCGTGGATGCATGCCCTAACCCATCTTATGAAGGCCTCAGGAAATCCATAGCTTTTCATGACCCGAAAAATGAAGGCGTGTCTTATTCTATCAAAGGCATTAGTGAGATCTAGTTTGATAGTCGTACCTGCCTCTCTGCAAGTCTGGCTTGAGTGAATCGCTTCTTGAACCATCAAAATGTTGTCATAAATTTGCTTGTCCTCAATAAATCCACCTTGATTTTCGGAAATGAGAAGCGAGATAACCTTCTTGATCCTGTTCGCTATGACTTTGGAGATAATTTTATAAGAGGAGTTACACAAAGAAATTGGCATGTACCTGCTAATGGCAGAAGGGTTCCTTTCTTTTGGAATAAAAGCTAGGAAAGTGGAATTAGTTGCTCCTCCGATCTTCTCTGCAACCTGGGACCAGATTATCATTTTGACGAGGTCTTTTTTAATAATGTGCCAACATCTCCTTTAGAAACTAATGGAGAATCCATCCGAGCCTGGGGCCTTTTCTGGATGAAGAGACCAAATTGTTGTTCTAACTTCTTCAAAGGAAATATGCTTGGTTAGCTCTCCTATGTTTCCCTGTAGCAAAGGAGGAATTTCGTTGCTTAGGGAGGAAAGGACCTCTTTCGAAGCTTCTTCTTCACTAGTGTACAGCTCTTCGAAGTGCTCTTTTATCTCTAACTTTATTTTCTCTAGATCGATGATATTTTTGTCATTGTCTTTTGTTATTTCCTTAATAGTGCACCTGTTATTTCTCTCTTTGCACTGATAATGAAAAAATTTAGAGTTTTGATCTCCATCCTTTAACCATAAACATCTTGATTTTAGACGGAGTTCTGAGTATTCTTTTCTTTGAAGGACCAAGATTTTTCCTTCTATCTCTCTTTCTTTCATGAGCGTTTCTTTGGTCACCTCTTTTTGCTCTATCTCGTCTTGGATTTCTTCTAAGGCCTTACGAAGGATTGTTTTCTCCTGACCAGGTTGACTTAGCCCATTTTTCCACTCTTTCAACTCCTTTTTAACGTTTGCTAATTTTTTCTCCAAAATGAAACCAGGAGAGCCACAGATGAATTTTCCCCTGGCTCCAAAATCCAAACTGGAGAAAATTTGAAAGGCTGAGGACCTAGGTTGCCTAGAGGATCTAAAGAGAACAGTATAGGTCAGTGATCTAAAATGGCAGAGACAATGAGCCTGGAGACTGGAAAAAAGGCGAATCTAGAATGGAAGAGCTCACCAGGATTCTGTCCAGTCTAGCAGCAATATGTCTTGGGCCGGATCATTTGTTGTTCCAAGTGAACTTCCCTTTGCTTTGCTTAATGTCAACTAGGTGCCAGGCTGCTATAACATCTTTGAGTCTTTCCCCGAAGGGATCTCGCACATTGGAGCTGCCTTTTTTTTCATCTAGGGAGATGGTGGCGTTGAAATCTCCAGCTAAGAGGCAGGAGTGGTTCATCTTCCCAATCCGTTGCATTTCCAACTAATGCCAAAAATCCTCCTTATCCCCATAAACCATTGGGCCATGAATGTTTCCAATCCAAAAACTTTCGTTGGTGTCTATATGCTCTAGCTCCACAAACAACCAATGCTTTTTTTCCGTGGCAGAGATGAGTCTATAGAGACTCTTGTCCCACCAAGTTAAAATGCCACCTGAAGCTCCCTGAGCACTTGCTGCCTTTCCTTCTCCATTCTTTCGGATCTTTCTTAGGGTGGCTAGACTATCTTTCTCTTGCATTTTGGTCTCTTGGATAGTGAGGATTGAGATTTTTTCAGAGTTCTTTAACCTTCTGATTTATTCTTTTTTTTGTTTTCCTCCGAGACCTCTACAATTCTAGGAGACCAATTTCATTACTTCCTGGTGGAGAAGGGTATTGCTTTCTCCTTTCTTCCATCTATCTGTTCTCCCGGTTGCTTATCTGGGTCATAGGATTTCATCATTTGATCTAGATTCGCTTGCTTTCCTATTGCCTTTTCCCTGGCTGCTTCTTGCTCCCTAAGATACTTGTTCGGTTTCCTTCCTTTTTTGGCAGTCGGCTCTGTATCTTCCTCTCTTCTTTTTGAAGAATCCTCCAATCGCGTCTTGGCTTCAGATCTTGTGACTAAACCTCTTGATTTTTTAGAAGAAGCTAGCAGTACTTCAACATAGGCCTGCGTTGGAAGTGTGGATTCATGGTGATGGTCGATCTCTTCGAGGACAAGTGCTTCTTCTTTATTATTCTAAAGATTATTTTCATTGTCTTCTATTATCACTTATGGTTGTTCTAGATCTTCAGAGACCAGTTATGCAACTAGTTTTATGAAACTTTCTTCCTTTTTACTGAGGAGTTTTCTTGGCTTGCAATTGCTTTGCTCCCTTTTTTCCTGGTAACTTCGTTCCACTCCTCTCTTGGGATTTCTCCTTCTTCCAGTTGATGTTTCTTTGGGTAGAACTTGGCAAAATGGCCATATTCGTGGTACATATTGCACTTGAATGGAATTTGCTCATAGTCAACAGCATGGAGATGACTCCAGCCTTCCATATTGAGATTTATTGCCTCTGGTAGACCTTTTTCCAAGTCTACTTCTACGCAAATTCTAGCGCATGAGAACATTGGGGGTTTTGGCTCTGATTTATCTATATATTTCCCTAAGACATTTCCAATCGCTTTTAGGTCTTCATCGTTCCAGCAATGCAGCGGGAGGTGTGGCAGCTTGACCCAAACTAAAACCGAAGAGGGTATGTCCTTTTCTGGATCAAAGGATAGATCCCATTTGTTGAGGTACATTCCTCTTGGCCCCATGAAGTATGGCCCATTTCTGAATATGAGGTGTCTATCTTATTTTTTTTCTAATAAGAAGACAAAAAACCCTCTTCCCACGAAGTTTTGCTGAACTTATCCTTGTATTAAAGGCCGCTAGTTTTTAGTTAACCAGACCTCAATAGATCTTGGAGATGGCCAGAGACCCATGAAATGACCAACCAATCCTCTTTCATGAAGGGCCACAGCTTTGAACCTGGATGCTACTAAGGAGAGAGTGACATTAGGAACTTCTACCAACTTGACGAAACGCGAATCTCCTTGGGCAGGCTTGGATGGAGGAAGTGAGGCCACCAACCTACGAAAACCAGCTTCCAGAACCTCGCGTCAGCCATCCAGATTAGGATCCGGAGGATCCATAGCGACTACCCTAACCAATGCGAAGCCCTAGCAACGAGCAGTCAGATTCCAAAACGCTGGCTAGCGGATTTTTAGGAGTAATATCTAATATGAACTATATATTACCTAGATGTCCAACGAGATTTTATTAGGAGTTTGGAGGAGTTTATTAGGAGTGAGTTTATTAGGAGTTCCAACTGTTTTATCGACACTTGCATGACTCACTTTAGCTAAACTAATAGTTGTAGAATCATTGGAGTTAAACTAATAGTGTATCTAATAGTTATCCAATATAACTGTGATTAGAGTTGAAGTTAATCTAATAGTTCTAGAATCATTGGAGTTAAGCTAATATTGTATCTAATAATCGATGAGTTAAGATCGTAGTTGTATCTAATAAATTATAATCAAATAGTTGAAAATTAATTTTAATTTTTATAACTATCACTAAGTGTACTTATCACATGTTAATTAATCTATTTTTTCTTCTTTTTTAAATTATTAATATTAATTTTGAACGACAGCCATAAAATCAATATAGATAGTACACTTGTCTCATTCTCGTTGTCTCATTCTCGTTTAATCTTGGACGACGCCCATAGAATCAATCTGGACAGTACACTTGTCTTACTCTAGTCCATAGATGAAAAAGCATAAATGATAGTCCACCCCAAAATTCTAACATATATACACCTCCGACTTAAAAATTAAAAATTCTGCAACCCTCCCTTCTCTGTGCCTTGAAATAAGAGGCCTGTCATGGTTGAAATAAGAGACTTATCATGCTAAAATTAATTTTGAATTCTTTTTAATAAATTTAGTTCTGAAATTGCCATATAGACAGATGGGAAGGTAAATGATATTGAGCCATTTATAATAGCTATTAATAAATGTAGTTACGAAATTGTTTTGTATATACAAATTTGGAAGGTAAATAAGATTGAATCATGGTAAAAATAATTTTGATATTTTTTTTCATAAATGTAATTTTAAAATTGTCTCATATTAACATAGAAGGAAGGTAAATAATATTGAGTCATTCATAATAACTAAGAAACTGCATTGTTTAGACAAGTTTAGAAGATAAATAATATTGAATCATTTATAATAAATATATTTGACACTTAACTATTAAAATAATTTTGAATAAATAATGTAATTTGTAATTATAAAAAATATGCCTATCAAATAATTTTTTAAATCTAAATTATTCATGTTTTATTAAGAATATTTCAGATTCATTTATTTCAAACTTGAATATAGTGTCACCCTTCCCGATTGTGTTTGAAATAATTTTAAATTCTATTTAATAAATGTAGTTATGAAAGGGAAAGGGCATGATATAGTGGAGTTGATGATGGTAGTGGACCTATGGAGAAGGTAAATAATATTGAATGGCTACATGTAGCACTTAAATATTAAAATAATTTTGAATTTTATTAAATGTAATTTGTAATTGTAAAAAAGCATGTACACAAATTAATTTTAAATCATTTTGAATTTTATTAAATGTAATTTGTAATTTAATTTTAAATCATTTTGAATTTTATTAAATGTAATTTGTAATTGTAAAAAAGCATGTACACAAATTAATTTTAAATCTAAATAGTTGATTTTGTGACATCATTAAGAATATTCTAGAATCAATGAAATTTGGTCATTCATTTATTTTAAAATTGAAAAATTATTCCATCCTTGCTCCAATATGTTAGAAATAAAGAATCTTATAAACATAATATTTAGTCGGAACTGAATTTGGAAATAGAGTCAGATTTATCTTATTGATTAAGAACTTAAAGAACTATTTAGTGGAAATGGAATTTGGAAATAGAGTACTAAGAAAATCATTTTATCTTATATTAGCATTATTATTTGTAAAAGCTTTAGAAAATCCTCAATTTTTAAATATTGGTGTAAAACTAGAGATAATGTGGGGATATAAATGTGGTGCTAAGATTTATAGTGTAAAAGTGGAGATTATAAAAAATGTTACTTATGGTATAACTTACTTTGTGGCATTCCATGGTGTATGGTGGAAACCACCACAACCAATCCTAGGTGGATTGAAGTTTTGTGATGCAAAAAACCAAAACTAATCCTAAGATACAAAATATAAAATAGTTGTATCGACCATTTTTTTAATGAAATTTCTTTATTTATAAATGATAGAGATTTTTTTTAATAACAAAATCCAAACATAATTATTAAAAATTTTATATAGATTGATTTTTTAGTAAATATAAACATTATGTAATTATATTAGTATCACAATCTAGAGAGTGGATGATGACGTGTAGACAAGGTAGAGGCGCTTATGTTGTGGGCATACTTGTCATATCTAGACAAGGTTCCACTTTTTCTCTTTTTCTTAATAACCACTTGATCCAATAAATTCTCCTTTAAAGTGTGGCTTGACTACATTTTTGTTTTTAACTAATTCTCCTCTCAAAGCATTTCTAGTATTTTTCATATATTCACTCATACTACGAAGAATTGCTTTAGAAGATACAAGTGTACACCACCTTCATATAAGATAAGAACAAGACACCTTCTTCCTATAAAATATGAACTCGTCCTTCTTAGAGTCCTCTAAAAAAAAATTAGAAATCAATAATCTATAAAATGGATAATATATTATCTAATGCAACATTGAGTAAAATATCTTAAGTCCATGAAGAAGCATTATATATTAGCTAAAGCTCTTAAAGTTACATTATATACTATGTAAAACTTAACTTACGTATGTTTTACCTTGATGACGAAAATCCAGCGTGTATTCCTTTGCTTGGTTCTACAGGGGTGGAGGGAAATATCCCCAAGGATCCTAGAAGCTCGCCTTACCTCCCTTTGTTTCATCAGCATAACCCGTAACAGAAAATAATTCACCATTTTAATAAAGCAAAAATACAATTAAGGCGTAGCTAAAATATTTAATAGGATAGACTCTAACCAATGAGCCATTTAAAATAACACATATACAGGAATTGAACTAGAAAAATTAATAAGATAGACCTCAACTATTGATTTATTTAAGAGAAAACCCACACACAGTAGTTCAATAAACTTTTTAGAAAACACACAGACATAAACTATTACACACATACAGGAACTAAATAAACTTTAAACTTTCTTCCACTAAAACTACACAATAATTGAGTAATTCAGGACACTATTAATTTTAAAACTTATAGTAAAGATTTACTTCTTTCACCGTGAGTTGGATCCTTGGGTTCTTTGCTTAACCGCCTTCCTTTGTCCTTGCAATGCAAATGGATCCTTTCTTCAACACAGGATTCTCTTCCCGCTAGAACATAGAATTCGATCAACCATTTCACATTCTTTCAACATTTACTTCATATTAAACAGCTTTGCATTTATATGGATGGAATGGAATCTAAAAAAATCTTCACATGTGTTTTGAGATAGGGAAATTGAGTTTTTTAAACTTCTTTTATTAGTTTATTAATTATATATTATTAATTTTAGTTACTAATGTTTTTTTTTTAAATGGAGGGAAAATTAATTTTTGTTGGCTTTTTTAAAGTTTCTTATTTATATATTAAAAATATTAGAAACCAATGTAATTTTTTGTTTCTTGAGATGGAGGGAAAATAAACAAATTTTAGAAAGTTGTATAAATTTTTTAAATAAACAAAAAATTCAATATATATATATATGCTTACAATTTAAGAAATAAAAGCCAATGAATAATTTGGGTAAAAACTTTCATGCTATAATGTGTGCAATAAAAAAATAACATATAAGTAATCATTTATAAACAATGGAAGGAATAGCAATACCCCTCTATAGCAAATGAAGAATAACTCATCTTCATCACCTCCGATAGTGATACCTCATCCTCATCACTTCTTATACCTAAACAAGTTGAATCAAGAGATTATCATCGTCAAACTCAATTACCCCATTAAGTTCATGTCTTAACTTAGGTAGACAATATCATGAAGTATTTTAATTTCGAGTATATATTAACATATCCATCATATGCTCAATGATATTGATGTATGCATAATGAAGTAGGTTATTTAGATCATGTACAATAATAATCATCACACAAATTTATACACGTAAGTGTTAGATTAGATATCTTAGACATGAGATCTATCGCACGCTGAATATTATATGTAATTTTAGTATGTATTCTCACTATGGAAGAGGAGGCGATAGACCACACTGACAATCCATATGAAAGATGTGAAATATAGTTCTCATCTCTAAGCAAGATTGGATTTTTTCGACAAATTTAGCAAGCCTTATTAGTCGCATCTAGTAGGCTCAAACCCCTTGGATACATAAACCCTTAATACTTTAGATGAAATGGTAAGGGTCCTCTCAATAGCTTTCCCCCCTCGACAAGTGGACTCTGATTAGCATCCCCATCAAAATTGCCCTTAATAGACTTTTAAGTCCAAGAAGGCCCTGATTATAACATGACTAGGAGAAAATCCTTGGATCAAGCAAATCATTACGAGAACATGAAGGTTGTCCAAGCATGGGTAGAACACATGAAAAATGATCCAAAATGATGTACAGAAGATCTAATATGACAAGCTTTAGATTAGTCTACCTCATGCCTCGGCTCACACGTTGTTCTAGGAACGTCCCCACATAGTGATGAAGTGTTAGAAAACAGGACCGCAGAGCAATAATAGATATATAGTTAAATCAATAAACAAGATGCAAGACACATTAAAACATTACAGAGAGGCACAGATATAACGTGGTTCACCCAAACGATGGGCTACGTCCACAAAGAAATTGCCAGTCCTTTTATTACAGTCCAGAAAGATAAAGGGATACACCCTACAACAAAAACGCTGCACTTCCTCTTCACGCTCTCACAATCTCTCTTCCAATACAATACAATACCATACCCGATCGTTTTACAATGCTTTCTTTCATAAGGGAAATACAATGGGAAAAAATTCTAGGGTTAACCCAATACCATGGGTCCACAATATTGTTGGCCAACACACATCCCAAAAAAATTTCTCGGGGGCGCTGCCCCTGAACCCCAAGGTAGGGGGAATGAGTGTACAGTACACCTGGGTTACAAACACGACTGAATAATATCTCTAGATCTGTAAGATTAGGCTCCACAACCAACAATCTCCCACTTGGAGACTAATCACAGCAAGTCCACTGCTACTGCAATTTCTGGACTATGCTCTGGACCTTGGACTTGGAAAATTTCTTATTTTCACCTTCATGCTTGAAGGCCAACAGAAACCAAGAAGGAACTCTGTTTCTCTTTCATTACTCCCTTTGTCAACATGTTTGCAGGATTCTGGCTAGTATGTATCTTTTCCAGTTGTAACAGTTCTTCATCTAGAACATATCTTATGAAGTGGTACTTGAGTTGTATATGTTTAGTCCTCGAATGAAAGGCTGAGTTCTTTGCAAGATGAATGGCACTCTGGCTATCTTTGTACAACCTACTATTCTCTTGCTTCTTACCCAATTCTTCCATGAACCTCTACAACCAAATCATCTCCTTACTAGCCTCTATAGCAGCAACATACTCTGCTTCCATTGTTGAAGTGCAACAACCTGTTGCAGCTTTGAAATCCAACTTACTGTTGTTCCACCCACAGTAAACACATACCCTGTGGTGCTCGTCCTGCTGTCTTTATCACCAACCATATCTACATCAACATATCCCTGTAGAACAGTGTCTGAACCTCTAAAACATAATGCATGTGAAGTGGTACCTCTCAAAAACCTAAGAATCCACTGTACTGCTTTCCAATGCTCTTTACCTGGATTATTCATATACATGCTCACAACTCCCACTGCATGTGCAATATCTGATCTTGTGCACACCATGGCATACATCAAGCTTCCAACCGCTGATGAATAGGGAATCTGGGACATGTAATCTATCTCTTCCTATGTCTCTGGACACGTATCCTTGCTTAGTGTGAAATGGCTGGCCAAAGGTGTACTGACTGGTTTTTCATTCTGCATTATAAACCTCTGCAACACCTTTTCTATGTACTCACCTTGAGACAATGTCAATTTGCGATTTTTCCTGTCTCTTGTTATTCTCATACCAAGGATTTGCTTTGCAGCACCCAAATCCTTCATCGCAAATGATTTAGCTAGTTTTCTTTTGAGCACATTTATATCCTACATGTTAGACCTTGCAACAAGCATGTCATCCACATACAATAACAAGATAATATATCTTCCGTTAGCTAGCCTCTTGAAATAAACACAATGGTCAGAATGACATCTATCATAACCTTGTTCTGTCATAAACTTATCAAATTTTAAATACCACTGCCTTGGAGCTTGCTTCAGGCCATACAAGCTCTTCTTCAACCTGCAAACTAAATTCTCCTTCCCTTTGACCTCATACCCTTGTGGCTGCTGCATATAAATCTCTTCCTCCAAATCCCCATGGATAAATGTTGTTTTTACATCTAACTGTTCAAGATGCAAATTTTCTACCGCCACTAGACTTAAAATAGTTCTAATTGAAGTCATTTTAACAACAGGAGAAAATATTTCATCAAAGTCTATACCTTTCTTTTGTGCAAACCCCTTTACAACAAGTCTAGCCTTGTACCGCTTCTTGCCTCCATCTTCTTCCTTCAACCTGTAAACCCATTTATTCTGCAGGTAACTTAACCAGATCCCAAGTCTGGTTTCTTATCAATGAGTCCATCTCCTCATCCATGCCTTGCTCCCACTTCTTTCTAGTTTCTACCTACATTGCTTCTTCATAACATTCTGGTTCACCAGAATCAGTCATCAATAAATAATATAGTGAAGGAGAGAATCGCTCAGGGAGTCTACTTAACCTGGTAGAATTTCTTACAGTTGCAGGAGTTTCAGGTACCTACTGCAGCTCTTGATTTTCTGGTGTTTTTGGAACTTTATTTTCTTTTATTTCATCAAGCACTGTGTACTCTGTGTTTTCCTTTTCTTCTTTGTTTCCCTACAACTGATCTTTGTACATGACCTTTTCATTGAATACTACATCTCTACTCCTAATGATTTTGCAATTTTTAAGATCCCATAAGCGATAACCAAAATCATCAACCCCATATCCAATAAAGGTACATTTCTTGGATTTAGCCTCAAGCTTTGTTCTATCATCTTTATCAATATGGACAAATGCTTCACAACCAAAAGTTCTCAGAAATAAGTATTTTACTTGTTTACCTGTCCATGCCTCCTCTGGAATGCCACCATCCAAAGCGCTTGAAGGCCCTCTGTTTATTAAATAAACAGCAGTGTTTACAGCATCAGCCCAAAATTGTAAGGGCAACCCTGCATGCAATATCATACACCTTGCACGCTCCATGATCATTATGTTCATCCTTTCTGACACACCATTTTCTTGTGGTGTTCTAGGGACCGTCTTCTCTCTGCGAATCCCATTGTGTGAACAGTAAATGTCAAACTCCCTGTTGTAGTACTTGCCCCCATTATCAGATCTGAGACATTTCAACCTTTTTCCTGTCTCATTCTCAGCCAAACCTTTCCACTTCTTAAAAGTATTAAAAACATCATATTTTTGTCTAATGCAATAAACCCAAGTTTTTCTAGTTGCATCATCAATAAAAGTAACATAATAATGGAAGCCACCAAGAGATTGTACCTGAGATGGTCCCCATACATCTGTATGGACAAGCTCTAACTTTTCACTCTTCTTTTGTTTCCCAACCCTGAGAAATCTAACTCTCTTCTGTTTTCCATAAACACAGTTCTCACAGAATTCCAAACTTACCTGCTTCAGATCTGGAAGTAGATTCCTTAAGTGGAGAATCTGCATCCCCTTCTCACTCATGTGGCCAAGCCTATGATGCCACAATGCCACACCTATTTCTGTGGAAGCTACAGAGATAGAATAATTAGTATTATGAGGACATAAATATAATATACCTACCCTATCTCCTTTTGCTATTACCAGTAATCCTTTAGTGATCTTCCACCATGTTTCTCCAAACGTAGACAAACAGCTGCTATCTCCCAACTACCCTGTTGAGATCAGATTTCTTTTCATAGCAGGAATATGCCTTACATCCTTTAGCATCTAGTCATTCCATTATTTAACTTAATCCGTACCTTACCCTTTCCAACAATTTTACATGGTTCATCATCCCCCAATAGCACATGCCCAAAATCACCTTGAACATAATCATGAAATAATTTCCTATGGGGTGTAGCATGACATGAAGCCCCTCAATCTACTACCCAGTAATCACTAGTATTATCTAATGAAAGAATCAAAGCATCTTGTAACACATAACCTACTACATTAGCTTCCTGGGTAGTCTCTTGCAGCCTCTCACCTTTCTTCTTTTATGCTCTGCAGTCTTTCTTCAGATGTCCTTTTTTACCACAGTTCCAGCACTCGATTTTTTCGAATCCAGACTTGGATCTACCCTTTTTAGACTTGCCATGGTTTCCTAGGCTCCTTCCTCTCTCGTTTTGTCTCCCTCTACTCTCCATGGTCAACACATTACCTGATGTCTCACCTATGATTTTTCTTCGCATTTCCTCGCTAAGAATAACTCCAACAACATCATCAAACTTAAGAGTGTTTGAACTAGGGACAGAGTTACTTATAGCCATGACCAAGCTATTCTAGCTTTCTGGAAATGAGCACAAGATTAGAAGAGCCCTAACCTCATCATCAAAGTTCACTTTTATAGAACTTAACTGACTGGTAAGTGTATTAAACTCATTTAAATGGCCAGCAACAGATCCACGTTCCAACATATTCATATTAAATAAACGCTTCATTAAAAATACCTTGTTAGAAGCCAAGGGTTTTTTGTAGAGCTTACTCAATGCACTCATCACACCCTCTGTTGTTTTTTCTTTCGAAACATTGAAGGCCACCGATGAAGCCAGGCATAGCCATATTGTTCCCAGTTCCTTTCTGTCAAGAACCTCCCATTCTTCATCCTTCATAGCCGCCAGCTATTTTGCTTTTCCACCCAACGACAGGTACAGATCCTTCTGGTATAGATAGTCCTCCATTTGCATCTTCCATAACTGATAGTTTTGGCCATTAAATTTCTCGACCCTAAACTTTCCTTCTTCCACCATTGCTCCCACTCAAACCAAGAACCCTTCTTTCCTGCGAGTTTACCAACCAAATAGACCTTTTGGCTCTGATACCAATTGTTAGTAAATAGGATCGCAGAGCAATAACAAATATACAGTTAAATCAATAAACAAGATGCAAAACAAATTAAAACATTACAGAGAGACACAGATATAACATGGTTCACCCAAACGATGGGCTATGTCCACAAAGAAATTTCCAGTCCTTTTATTACAGTCCAGAAAGATGAAGGGATACACCCTGCAGCAAAACCGTTGCACTTCCTCTTCACGCTCTCACAGTCTCTCTTCCAATACAATACAATACCATACTCAATCGTTTTACAATGCTTTATTTTATAGGGGAAATACAATGGGAAAAAATTCTAGGGTTAACCCAATAACATGGGTTTGCAATACTGTTGGCAAACACACAGCCCAAAAAAATTTCTCGGGGGCTCTGCCCCCGAACCCCAAGGTAGGGGGAATGAGTGTACAGTACACCTGGGTTACAAACACAACTGAATAATATCTCTAGATCTAGAAGATTAGGCTCCACAACCAACATGAAGGCCTTTTTATGTATGTAAATGTTTATGTGTGCTTTAGTACAGTACTACAAGAGATTAATCATGGATCACTTGGATTAGACCTCACTCTATGGCACAAACTCTTCTCACACTCCTATACTCACTCAAACCATAGATACATCCCCCAAAAGTGATGGAAATTTGTTAATGTGACATCCCAAAAAAAAGAAAACATGGTGAAAATAAATAAATCATACATGAATTTGGTCATTGGAGCTATGATTAAATTAAACAAAGTATTATGGATGGGTGAGAATCTTGTGCTGGTAGAGCTCATGGCTATAGAATAGGAAGATCTTCCCTATCAAACTACTTGTTTCACAACTTGGAACAGGTGGGGGTATTTGACATAGTCTAAGAGGTGTTAAACCCTACCTAGAGAAACAAATAGGTTAGAGAGGATTTGATGGAAACAATATTGAACATATTTCTCATTGTTTATTTGATTTGGATTATCAATTCTCCTATCTTCAATGGGTATCCTAAGGGTGTAATCTGATCGCTATCCTCTCATACTCGATCAAGTTAGTGTGGATCCAAACCCCCAAGTCCATTCAAAATGAATCTCCAATGGATTAAGGATTCTATATATCATTTATATTTATTCTATAAAGGTAGTTTGGATTACACATTGTGAATAGTCCCTTATTCTCTCTGTGCTCAAGTTTTCCTAAACAATTTGAAGATAAATAAGAAAGCCTCTATTTTATTGGAAAGGAACAAAAAATACTTGTGACGGTGTACTCTTCATAGATATTGAGGACAAGCTATCAAATTTTTATTCTTGGGAAGGTTTTGAATGTCTCTTAACCGTTTTAAGAAGATGCAATTTTATCTATGAGGAAAATTTAAATAATCTCTACTTAAAGTGGATGATTTATAGCTTATCCCTATGTTATGATCCTATGATTTATAGCATATCCCATGTTATGGTCCTTATTTATAAGTAAATGGTACCCTCATGCATCCATGCATGGATTGTGGAGGAAACATTCTTACCCCTAGATGGATAGAAGATTCCTTTAGTGCTTGAGGTTTAGCTCTCCTCCCTTGAACATGTCCAAGGCCCTAAGTCCAAAAGACTTCGATAAATAGTGTCATGGATACATTTTGAATGATGTGTGCTCCTTTATGTTACTATTAATGGATTTTGATGCCTAAATGATTTATTAAAGATTATAGGCATAGTCTTCTTCCATAGAATGCCATTCCCAAGTATTTGAGATGCATACGTATTGATCAGAACCACGTAATTCCATTGACATCCTAAACCATAGGTCAGTGATACCCTGAGGAGGCCATGTGTGGTTGATTGGGGAAACCTTTTTAGCCATGGATATCTAGAATCTTCTTTTATGGTACTAGGTTTAGGATACATAATGTCATGGACACCCTTGTGAAGCCATGTATGGTACATTGAATCATTCTTTATTTCTTTGATGCATCAATGTTTTACTTAGGGATAAATGCATGCTATTTTCCCCTAGAATGGCATTCCGAAGGCCCTGGGACATATACATATTTTTTTATAAAATATAATGGTAACACCATGTTCAATCATAGGCTAATGATACGCTCAGGGGGGCATGAGTGCACATGTGTATTTTGTGGAGGAAACCCTCCTGGCCTTAGATGGATATAAGCTTTATTGTGAATTTATTTAGGGACCAAGGCTCAAGTCTCTTCCATTGACCATGTCCAAGACCACAAGGCCCCAAGGCCTAGATATAGAGAACCATGGATAACCTTACAAATCCATGCATGGTGCTTTTAGACATCGTTCATGGATTTAAATACCTCAATACTTTGTTTAGGGACAAAGGCATTACCTTATTCCCTATAGATACATTTCCAAGGCTCTAAGACATGTACATATTGTTCAAACTGACCTAGTAGCACTAATATTCTTAATCATATGCCAATGATACCTTCAATAGGCCATGTGTGTTTGGTGGAAATTGTTGGTGCAAACCTATCCAACAAAACCCAACTGACAGGGGTTCCCACAGTGTCGACGCTTAGCTCACCACAATCTCCCTAAGCATCGACCTAGATAGGTTTTACCCTGCCCAGCAACACCCACGAAGTGGATGACATCTCACCAAAGATGTTCAAGGGAGAGCTGTCGGAACAAAGTTTCCGCAAAATAGAAGAGGACTATGTGCATCAACAATTCATCAACTTATCTAACAAGTTATTTAATCATCAACAGAGCTAATTATCATTGCTTACTAATAGTTAGAATCATTCATTCGTAAATGAAACAATCAAGTTGTTGCACAAATAGATCTAGACGAATAACATCATTAAAAAGCAAGAACCATCGCATCATAGATCCATGTTACATATTCGCTTCACATTCACCATTAGGTCACAAAAATAGTAAAACAGGAAAAGGTAAAAGAAACAAGAATTCATATCAACTCCTGTCTTATCATATTACTTCTGTGCAATGGTTCACAAATTCAAAAACAGTTCACAATCCAAACTCAATCTTGATCCTTTCCTTCAAATCTCACTAAAAATCTATTTAACTTCTTCACCCTATCTACCACTTGTAATTCTACTTCTATTTATAGGCTTGCGCCTTTACATTCGAGGTCCACTTCTAACTAACTCTTAACCAATTCTTAAACAAATCTACAAAATAATGACCAATATCCACAAAATATGGTCCAAAGTACAAAAAGTGACATAAAATAGTCTAGTCTCCTCCTTGTGCGCCATCTTTCACTTGTGAAATGTCTTTTGAGCTTGCGCGAAACTCATGATGACGCACAACTAACTTGTCCCAAAGCCCCTACCAACAAGCCCCCAACACAATATTGTGGCTCGCCCTCGAGCCAAGCTTAGGTGGACATGGTGAACTGAGCGATCTTGGCTTTGAAATCTACAAATTGCTGGTTGATTGCTTGGACCTGCTCTTTCACACGTTCAGTGACCTCCTGGCTCACCTTGAGATCATGGTCGATAGGGTGCTCAACCATATTTGCAGCAATGTTTGTCTTGCCTTCTTGTGTGGATTTGAGCACAAAAATTTCCTTCATTGATAGTTGCGCTCCAATCTCCTGGAACTCGTCTAATTGTGCACTGCACCACTACTGCCTTTCCCTTGCACTTGCGACTTGCTGTTGTGGCTCCTTTAGCGCTGATGCCTTGGTGATATGCATGATAATTGGAATTTATTTGAGCAATGTCTTCAGGGTCTCCAATTGTCCATCCACTTCTTGTAACTGTGCAGTCAGTTTCTCTAGTTGTTTGTCCAGCACTATGTTGCCCCAAACTTGTGTAGTGGCATCTATGAATTTCTTGGCATCCTGCTCGAACCCATTGAGCTATGTTTCTGGCCTTTCTATCTCGTCCTTTTGCGTGTCTATTTGTTCTGGTGGGGTAGAGGGGTGTATCAAAGCATCCACATTGTTGGTTTCACTTTGTAGCTGCTCAATAACAGCTCCAATTTTCTTCACTCTTGCTACCACATTCATCTCTGTGGTGCTCTACAAGACATGTTGATAGGCATTTGTTGTTGCTACTTCCAACTCTATGTGTGCTTTCTTCAAAACCTCTATCTCATGTGCCTTATACTCGGTCAACTCTTTTGTGTCTTGATGCAACTCTGCTATCTCTTTTTGCACTGCTTCTTCTTTCTCCTACGACCACAAGTATTGGTTGCCGATATTATTCTCCCTATCGGCCAACTCTTGGTTGGCGACCTGTTGTATGTGTACTAAAGTCCAAGTAAACAATATGTTGATGTCCAATGGAACATTTGGCAGCTATTGCAAGGAGGTATTCAAGTCCTATTGTCCGACATCAATCGTAGCTAGGGGAATTTGAACATTTTTGGCTCACGGCTCAGTGTTGATTGATGCGTACTCCTGCGCAGTTGTACTCTCTCATGATTGCTTCAAAACAATATTGTAAACATAATCCAATTTATCTCTTACCTCGGAAAACCCTTCCTGTGCTTATTTCTTCATTTCTTTTGCAATTATATCACTTGCATCAGTAACATCCTTGACAAGTTTGCACAGTTGTGCTTCCATTGCCAATACAATGTTGCTGCTCGCAGCCTGATCCATGAGCCTCTTTGCTCTTATTTCCTGTAGGATGTGTTGTGCTTCGGGGTTAGTAGGTGTCTCTGTCAATGAGTGATCATCCGATTGTTGGTCATCTTTGTGCACTGGATCCTCAGGTGCATCTGCCGATTTTTCTGTTGAAACTTCTATTGTGCTGATCGGTTCTCACCACTCCACATGCCATTCATTAATCACTACCTCCAATTCTGCATTAGACACCTTGTACCTCATTGGTATCCATTTCTTGCTGGGGTATCACCATGCACGAATGTAAACAATGTGAGGTCGAATTGCAAACTGAGCAATCCTCTGATACTTTACCATGGCTTCCTCTGTGAGTCATGGAACTTTTTCTGCCACTGCCTATAGTGCTTCTCAATAGACCCAAAATTGGATAGAGAAATATACCGCTCTCTCTGCATCCTTAACCCACCATAAGTTCGGATATCTGGTACCCCGGCACCCCTCTACTTCTTTGACATCCATCCCTTGGTAATCTTATGGTTCCATCCAAGCTACCAACGTAATCAAAATGAGGAGCCAACTGTATGTAAATGATCTTGTACCCGCTTGTCTAGCCTCTCCATCCTCCACTAGTTGGTTCATCAGAAAAAGGGACCAATTCATTCATGTTCCTTGCACACATAACTCAGCACATGTAACCACCCCGAAATTACACTGAATCAAGAGGTTATTCCTTACTATTTTACTAGCCAGAATCCTCAATGCGGTAGGCTCTCCCATCGCACTCTAGAGCATAGTGCTTATTTAGATTCATAGCCAACTTTCGGTCATTATCTTTCCCACTGATATACTAAGAGGGGTTGGGCCCATCTTTGGGTAGCCCCATTATTGCTGAAATCAATTCCACCGTGACTACAACCAGCTCATCTAGCCATAAATACCCACCATGAAAACATGCCAAAAGTTGTTTCACACATGCATTCACCTCAATTGGTCACCCAAAGTGCGCCATATTGATCAACCTAAGTAATCCATATTTGTCCAGTCTGCTCGCCCAATCCTACAGAATACGCTCTATCGGGGCACCTACTACTAAGACTATTGATCGATATGGATCCTTCTTGGCATACTCTAATGCAAGAAGGTCATGGTCTTCATATGTCACCTGCATCAATGCAGGCACAATATCAAAAGTGCATACCATCCCGTGTGGTAGCGCCAATGTCCTGATATGGTATCTTCTGTTCTTCGTGGAATTCTTGGCCTGCACACCAGGCCGACTAGCAGGGATGTAGCTAGGGATGTCCTTGATAGACACTCCAACTCTAGCAGCAGAATCCATAACTTCAGGGATCGGTGGCCCTGTCTACATTGTGTCTACTCCATGTGCCCTGGTGGCCATTCTGGTCCGTCGCTTCTATGATGCTAAAAAAATAGGATTATGTGCCTTCCTCTTCGTTGATGAGCCAACTTGCATACTGGAAAATTATTCCTCAATTGTAACTAATCTGAGTAGTGAATCTCACTCTCCTGAAATATCTATGGTGTCTTTATTTCTTTGCATGCCGCACCAATTCCCTTCTAGACTTACTAAGCTTACACCCGCATTGGACTTAGTGACTTTCTTACTCTTCACAACTTTTCTCAATAGCTCTCTCGACAACTCGACAACTCTGCAGCTCAATGTAATTCAACTCTGCACTATGGTGCCTTCTGACCAAAGAAAGCATCCTCTTATAGTGCCAAATCAATTCGTCCTTCATCATTAGGATTTCAATTTGATCATCGTGACCAAATCATTCATTAACTACCTGTATCTGTCGTCGATTCTGCCAACTCACCGTTCAGATCCGCCATCATTACACGTCACTTTCATGAACGCTGTTGGTTAACTACTTTTAACTGACTTCATTTATTATTGATTGGACATCTATTCATAGCCCTGCAACTATCGCAGCATGACCTCCTAAGTGCGCTACAAACTCCTATCCTTACACAACCACCTCCTCTTGGTGTGCATTGCTCCTTCCTTTTTTTGTATGGTGCCTCAAGCACTGCGTGGTTCCAGCCCTGTCCTATAGGGATTCAGTTGACTACCATTCACAAGATTTGGTAGCATTTCTCAATCTAACTATTGCAAATGAGCTGCTGTTATACCCAAATCCTGTCACCAACATGTGATGAGATCCTTAAACACCTATGTTTACCCTAAATCCGAAACTTGGAGTGGAAACATGCTCTGGATGTCAATTCTACATAAAAAACCCTAGCACTGCTTTCCCCTTTAGCTGATGAGAGATAACTTGTTCAGCACCGCCTGAGTCCTGTTATAAAGAAGCGATGCCACCACATATGTGCTTTGTTCTTGAAGCAGGTCTTACCTACACCGCTCTATCATAAAGGTGTATAAGTAGTACCCTTGGTAAAAATGGAAAATAAGAGGATTCTCGAGGCTTCTAGAACATGAGCCTCGTGTCCTCCCTTATCCTTATCAATCTGGGTTGGTTGGAGCTGAGATCCCTCTTAGTAGGATCTTATGGCCACCTCATCCACAATTCTCTCAACTATCCCTATCCATTGAGCCCTATAAATACAAGCTCATGTCCCATAGTTGAGGGGGAGAACTGCATGGTAATGTTATGCTGTTGAATTGACTATCTAGCCCAATCCATTGGAGAGCACAAGAGAGCAAGTTGGAGCTATTGGGGATGAGGTGTTTGTCTTGTGGAGGAGTTTGAAACACTAAGGCAATGGTTGTAAGCTTCTTCATTGATTTCTTAATGCAAAGCTGATTTCCATCCCACATATCTATTATACTGATCTCGCATGTATATGTTACTGGATTCCTTAGTCACTAGTATGGATGTATAAATAATGTTCTGGTAGCTTTGATGTTATTGTTTGTTTGACATGTTCTGCAGGTACACAGGTTCGTCATCAAAGCATTATTCTAGGTGTTTACAACATTTAGGGAAGGTTTTCACCCTTTGTCGTTCACTTATTTGTTCTGGATCCGAACCATTCAGACCAGAGGAATAGCTTCTGTCCACAAAAGGTGCAATATTCTTGACAACAATTGCGCCTCCAGAAGTAATAGAATTAATAATATATGTACCTAACCAGTGCATATGTAACTTACCTAGATGCTTCATGAACTTTTTGTCGTACAACAACACCAAATCTCCTTGTTAAAATTGTGTGTTCTTTATGTGGCGCTCATGCCAAGATTTATGTCGATCCTTCTCGGTGTGCTGATGGAAGCATGCAATAAAGCAGTCCTATTCAAGTTGTATCAACTATGCCGCACGCTCTTCTAGCGTTGCTTCATCATCCATTCCCGTCGTCGAGGCAATTTGCAGACTAGGGACAATGTACTCCATGGGCATGACTGCTTCTTTCCCGTATACCAATTTGAATGGTGTCTGCCCCATTAATCTCTTGCAAGTGGTGCGATATGCCCACAAAACTACTAGAATATTCAAGTCCTAGTCATCTCAGTTAATATTACATACCTTTGTAAGAGCATGCTCCAATATCTTGTTGAAGGCTTCTACTATTCCATTTTCTTGTGGATGATATGGGGTACTTTTCTTATGCTGGATTTGTAACTCCTTTGTCAGTGCACTTACTGTGCGGTTGATGAAGTGATTTCCTTGGTTGCTCATCAATAACCTTGGACACCCAAACCACATCACAATGTTGTCAAACATGAATCTTGTTGCTGTCACAGCGATGCAATCCATGACTAGGGTGGCCTCCACCCACCTCGTCAAGTAGTTTGTCGTTGTGATTATGTACCGCGCACCAGTTCTCTTCCCAGGTGGGTTGATTGGGCCCACAAAATACACATCCCATTTATCAAAAGGCTGCAAGGTTACTTGTGGCACTAGTGGCATCTCATCCCGCCGTGATGGTTTTCTAGTGCATTGATAGATATCGCAGCTCCGTGCATAATCTGCCTCATCATTATGTAACGTGGGCCACTAAAGCCCTATGCAAATCACCTTTCTTGCAATAGCTCATCCTCCATAGTGTTCACCAGCAACTCCTACATGGGCTTCCTCTAGAATCTCTCCTTGTTCATGTGGTAGGATACATCGCCAAAAAATATCGTATGGGCCTAATTTATATAGCAAGCCAGCAATCAACTGGAAATCTAAAGCCTTAACCACCAACTGTTTCTTTTGACTTGTTTAAAATTCCTCTGGTGTGACTCCCGTCATCAAGAAATGAATGATTTGAACATAATGATCATATGTTATATCGATTCTAAGCAGTTGTGCGTCCGACAGTCCCTCTTCAATATTTGTTGGTTCTTTGTCTGTCTCGATCCTGGATAAATGGTCAGGGCCAACGTTCAAGTGAATCAACTTCACAATTATCTCAAAATCAAACTCCTGAAAGAGAATCAACCAGTCGCATATATTCCCCCCCACAACACGGGCTTATTAACTAGGTACGTCAAAGAATAATGGTCTGTAAAAATATTGAAATGACCACCTAAAAGGTAATGCCTAAATATCTGTAGCACATATACCATTTCCAGGCCTTCTTTCTTTGTGGTTGTATAATTTTTCTCAGCAAATGACAACTTCGGATTAGTGAAAGCGATCGGGTGATCAAGATCTCCTTCATGTGGTTGCACGAGTACTACTCCCAACGCAATAGATGATGCATCGACATGGACGTGGAACTCCTTGTTCCAGTATGGGAACATGAGTATTAGCATGGCCGCCGTCTTGGCCTTCAATGTGTCGAATATTCCTTGACATTCTTGGTTCCATACAAATGTTGTGTCTTTCTTCAGTAGCTTCTCCATAAGGGTTGTAATTGCAGCATAACCTCTGATGAATTTGTGATAATATCCAATGTGCCCCAGTGTCTCCCTAAGAACCTTTACATTCGTCGGCGGTGGCAAGATCAAAATGAGTGCTATCTTGGTAGGGTAAACCAACAATCCCTTCTTGTAAACAATGTGACCCAGCAACATTCCAAAAGGTCCACAGAAAATAGACTTCTTGGAGTTTAGCACAATATGATGTTGTCGACATCTTTCCAGCATTAGTCGTGGGTTTTCTAGATGATCCCTAATCATACCATACATTGTCCAATCATCCCTGTATACTTGTAGGAACTTTTGAATAAAATATTTGAATGCAGCAACAACAACTCTGGAAAATATCGTAGGTGTGTTCTTCAATACAAAAGGCATTACTGTGTACTGGAAACAACCCCATTCAGTAAAAATTGTTGGTTTATGTCGATCCTCCTTTGCAATCCTAATCTAGTGATAACCATAGAATCCATCTATGAAATAATACATCTCTTGACCGCCTAGTCCTTCTATCACTTCATCTGTGAATGGTGTTGGAAATGGATCATGCATACAGGGATCATTCAATTTTCTTGGATCGACATAGATCTAAACTTCCCTTGTTTTCTTGTCTTGGAACACCATAGGACTGATCCATTCATATTCTTCAACTGGCTCAATTATTCCATCATCCAACATCCTATCCAGCTCAGTTTTAACCCTTTCCTTGTATCGCAGATTCAAGCGATACATCCTATGCCTTACTGATTTTGCATCTGGTTTTAACGAAATCTTCATCTCTCCCAAATCACCAAGGATCATTTTCATTTTAGAGAATTTGGTTGGAAATAGATCCTAAAACTCATGCAGCAAATCCATGATATTTTCCATAGTATCTTCATCCCAATAGTCCCCAATACTGGCAAATTTCAGGTTCTCCTCTGTCTCAATTTTGACTTTTCTAATATTCAGTTGCTGGTTCATGGGATCAATTGGTATATCCAATGCCGCGACATTCCTGATCCCTTCTGTTTCTGGAATATTTATATTTCGTAGCTCATCGTCATCCTCAGGTCCACTAGACACATTCTAAAATTTCGTCATCGTTTTCATGTGGCAATGTGCATGTGGATCTACTAGATATGAAACTAGTACGACCTTGAACACCACGTCGTGGATGAATTGAAGTGCATTATGGACATCTGGATTAGTATCCACGAAGCGGAAAGTGTGAGCAAAGAAAACTTTCTATTCTTCCCAAGTGGTTATTTATCTACGCAACTCTGCAGGTAGGTACCATGATCTTGTCATTTCATCCAAAGTGTGCACGAAGGCATGGACCTATTCATCCTTTGGAAGGGATGCCCACAGAGTCTGACATTCCATCAAGTGACTGTTGAGGTCATTTCGGGCATCATACCTCCTAGTGTGATATATTTCTTCATCTCCAATGTGCATTGCCATCAACCATCGATACTGTGCCCATCCATTAATGGTTTTCTTATGAGTCACCCACCAACATGCGGGAGTAGCATTTATTGCTTCCTCCAGAGCCAACAATCATTGCGATTCAAATACCTTCTCTTCAAACTCCATTAAAAACGCAGACAACTTAGGAATCCCCTCATAGATTGACAATTCAACAATCTCAGTTGCGACACAGAGCAACGACTGCGTGATCAGACCACACTTCTTGAATGACACCTCATGCATGCGATTTTTCCATTTTTCTAATGCATCAATAGAATTAGACGATGCGGAACTAGTGATGTGCCAACCAAGTTCTCCATAAGCATTTCAGTGGATGTAATCCTCTGAAATGTTGTAAGCATGATCCCATCCACTGGCAACTTCATCTTTCACTGGTTCAATATATCTCTTCCCTTCATTTGGATCCATAGGAGCGATGACTCTGATATATTGATTCTCAAATGTCATCATCCACTTTTTAAAGTTGATTACTACCATACTATCATTGGCCCATCCAATCCTTAGCAATGTGGGATAGGAGCCTCCACCATCAACAACTTTAATCACATTGAAATCAACATAGGTTTTCATACTTTCAACATCTACGACCAGGTTTGACACATGTCCGATTGGTTGTACTTTGGCCCGATCATCCAATTGCAACTGCATAGGGGAGCAACCCAACATCAACCTCCCCATATTCTGCCATGTCTGCTTTGTGAAGATATTCACATCTAAGCATAGATCCAAAATGACTGAATCTACTTCATAGTCCCCAATCTAAATGTTCCCGCACATGTCTTTTCTCGTCTTTTTCTTATGTAAGGAGTTCACCACATATTCCTTCCACTACTTACTCGATCGGTGTAGCATGTTCTCAATATCGGCAAGAGCATCGGGATATTTTGCGAGCGACAAGCAACTCTCAAAAAATTTATGCAAGCTACCATGCTGTCACGATCGTCCTACTTCAAATGAAGAATCAAAAGCAGAGGGCATTTCGTAAATAGGTCACTTACCAGGGTTTATTCTGACCACCTCCCATGTTTTGAAGAATGTATATTGCTCGACAGTGATATCAAAGGGTGCCTTCTTATTTCCAAGTAGTCTAACCTGCGGCCGAGGGCCATCCTCACTAGTCATCGCACATCTACGGGTGACGATAGAAACATCAACATCCTCTGTTCTCGGCTTAGCTAAGATCGTCACAACTATCAATCCTTGATTCTTATTCACCAATGGATTTTGATTCATCAGTGGATTCTGATTCAAAGGCAAGATCATAGGTCGATTCACAGTCTGATTCTAAAGTGGAATTTGAGCTTGGTTCTGCAACTTATTCTGGTTCTATAACTAATTTTGATTCTGTAATTGGTTGTGATTATGCAACTGAGGAAAATTTCCTGCTTGCCATCTTGCAATTAATTGTGGACATTTCTTGATAGTATGAATCGTTGCAGTGCAGTATGTACACGGACACTGCAATTGTGGGAAATCTCTCTAGTAATGTCCAAATACCCCACAATTGTAACACTGGACAGGTCCGCAACCTCATCACCCTCCTCTACTGAAACCTCTTCCTCTTCCTCTGAATCCTCTCTGAAATCCTCCTTGCTGTTGGTACTGCGATTGGTCAATTGCTGCAGCGCAGGATTTGGCTGCTACTAAATGTAGTGCATTGTCTGAACATACTGTGTTTGTGGTGAGGTCATCAACATCTGATTATACTACGGTTGTGGTGTGAACTGTGGCTATGGCGCAAACTGTGGGTGCGGCTGCGACAGGATAAACTGCATATGTGGGCGTGGTGTATACTGTGGTGGAGGTAGAGATTGTACCACCAAAGGATATGGTTGTGATTGCTGTGTTGCACGATGATATTTTCCCCTCACATAGTATAAGTCATATGTCCTTTCCTGAAGTAGGTCATATGTGTGGCAGTATTTATCTTCATGCCCCACAGATCGACAAAATGAGAAATGTAGGTTTGTTGGGTTCATCACCATCTTCTTCATGTATCCACATTCTTCATGGCGATTCCCATAGACTTGGCATATGCAGCACCATGGTACATTGCCGCAACTCAACGGGTTTGACACCCCAAATAATAGATAATTTTGGAAGTCAGGGAAAGTATCTTTGGTGTGTCCATCCGCATGACATCGAGTGCACCAAAGATATTCACAATGTTCTTTCCCATTATTGATATCTTGTAGCTGAAGCGCTAAGTTTTCCAGTTGCGCCTAAATCTGGTTCATACCAGCTATACTTTCTCCAATAGGTGAACCTTCCAACTTCATTGTGATCTCTAGAGCCTCTCTCTATGTCGCAATCTTCTAGCGCATTAGCAGTTGTCGGATATGAGATACCAATGCTGTGATAAACCACTCTTTGTGTTGAACATCACTCATTTCGAAATTGACTCTTGCCATTAGTGTTTTTAATCTTTGGTCAAAGTCCCAAACAGTTTCATTAGGAAATTGTTTAATCTCCTTTAACTAGGTAATATACTGCACTTCAAATTTGGTCTTTCTGAATTCTTTAATTAATCCTTTCCTGACTTCATCCAATGTTTTCCCAGGGGTCCCCATAGGAACTTGTATAAATTTCATGTACCAATCCAACGTACGACCCCGAAGAGTGGTTTCCAATTTACCCTTCTTGACATCGTCGTTAGTAGTCTGTCTAATAGTACATACTTCCTCACATAAAAACTAATACTGCTGGGGATCGTCAGTCCTGTTCCCGTGGAACAAAGGAAACTTAGCTGTGTCGCCCTCTATCTCGGGCCTTCTTCCTACAAATGTTGATCTACTACTAGAATTTTACTATCACGTCGAGAAAGTCAACACAGAACTTGTGTTTCTTCTTGAGTGTGGAGTAGTGCGTGGAGGTGTGGGAACATTACTACTAGGGGTTGACCTTACCGCTATCTCGGGCATAGTCTGGTCATCCTCTTCATCACTGTAGGGTCACTTCGTCTTGTGTGGTCTTTCTTTGCGGTATTGAATTTCAATCGTAGTAGGAACTTTCCCTATCCTCTGGTTCTTCTATTGTCGAAACCTTGCTCCTCCCCTTGTAAGACCACTTTCTTCCTCGGCCTCCCTCACAGTCTCGTCAAAACTTGCACCCATCTACCCCTTATCTTCCCATTTGTATCCCCTCTTCTGTCACAGTATCCACAGCCTCCACACACCGAAGTTCTACTACTCAAGGTACATCTTCAATATTCCCTTTTCATAGAAAAGCATCTTAATTGACATTCGTAGAGACAACAAGAACCTACCTTTGGGTCCATTGAAAATTTCCCTTTCTTCCTCGCTGTATGAATTGGTTGTTTCAATTGCAAACTCAATGATATATCCTTCCAGGATACTATCCAACCAGACTTCAATAGCCCGCGATGCCTTGTTATCAGTCTCCTGCAACTCCTGGATCAGTTCAGGGGTCTAGGACATTAGGTCTCCTCCTTGGAAATTTGTCTTGCGATAGGTGAATCGCGCCGGCCACTCGTATAGAATCATGGGGAATTTGGAGAAAAAATAATCGTGTGGACGGTCGTGTATGTACCTTGCCAACGACTTATCTGTCGTTAGTCGAGGGTTCTGATTTTCTACTTTAGCAAATTCTTGTAGCTTCTGATTGAACCAATCTTGTATTTCTGCTCTTGTCGGATGCCACATATCCTCCTCTCAATCGCAACAAGGTCCCAACAATGGAACCATTTGATGGTGCAAACCTAGCCAACAAAACCCAATCGACAAGTGGTCCCACAGTGTCGACGCTCAACTCACCACAATCTCCCTGAGCACCAGCCCAGATAGGTTTTACCTGCTTGGCAACACCCATGAAGTGGATGAGGTGTCACTTGATATGTTCAAGGGAGAGTTATTGGAACCAAGTTTCCGCAGAATATAGGACTATGTGCATCGACAATTCATCAACTTATATAACATGTTACTTAATCATCAACAGAGCTAATTATCATTGCTTACTAGCAGGTTGCATCATTCATTCTTAACTGAAACAATCAAGTTGTTGCGCAAACAGATCTAGATAAATAACATCATTTAAAAGCAGGAATCATCGTATCATAGATCCATGTCACATATTCACTTCACAGTCACCATTAGATCGCAAAAATAGTAAAACAGGAAAAGGTAAAAGAAATAACAATTCAGATCAACTCTTGTCTTGTCATATTACTTCTGCATAATGGCTCACAGATTCAAAAACATTTCACAATCCAAACTCAGTCTTGATCCTTTCCTTCAAATCTCTCTAAAATACTCTTTAACTCCTTCATCATATCTCACACTTGCAATTCTACTTCTCTTGATAGGCTTGCACCTTTACATTCGAGGTCCACTTCTAACTAACTCTTAACCAATTCTTAACCAAATCTACAAAATAATTACCAATATCCACAAAATGTGGTCCAAAGTACAAAAGGTGACATAAAATAGTCTATTTTATGCCTCATGTGCCATCTTTCACTTGCACAATGTCTTTTGAGCTTGTGCGACACTCGTGATGCTGCGCAACTAACTTGTCCCAAAACCCTTGCCAACAGAAATATTATTATCCTTTCATGGCTAGAATACTCCTTTAGGGCCAGATATTCAAGTCTTCTATCATAACTATGTCTAAGGACCTAATACCCCAAGGCATGGATACATAGTTCCATGAATATTTCTAAGAGGTCATGCATGGTGCTTCAGGAATTTGTTATGTCTTTGGATTCCTTAGTGATTTATTTAGGAACAAGTGCATGGCCTTGTTCCTTGTAATATCATTCCTAAGGCTACGAAAAACATAAATACTACTCAAAATGACCTAATGACATTGACATCCTCAATCATAGGCCATAAATACTCTTAGAAGGCCATGTCTGGTTGGTGGAGGAAACCTTCCTTTTTTCTTTTCTAGCATGTATGTGACTTGCATGACCTACCTGTGGTCTAAGAAACCACGACCTATGGGAATCTAAGATGCCAAAATAAATTGAGGATCACACCATCCTTTTCTACAGCAACCCTTAGCATGGTTGTATTTTTAGGTGTCTCCTGCCACTACAACAATGTTTTGAACACTAAGTTGTCTAAAAAACAAAAACCTTACAAACTGATTGCACTAGTAGACCCTCTTTACTTGGTGGAGGAAACATTCCTACCCCTATATGTATATAGAATTCCTTTACATCGCAATTTTTAGGTCTCCTCCCTTAAACCATGTCTAAGGCTCCAAGTCCCAAAGACTTAAATACATACCACCTTGTATACCTTTGTGATTTTATGTGTGGTGCTTTGAGGCATTGTTCATGGCTATGGATGCCTAAATGCTTTCATTAGGATTAAAGGAATTATCTTCTTCCATATAACTTCATTCTCAAGTCCCTAAGACACATACACACTACTCCAAAGCACTTAATACTACTGAATTCTGCAACCATAGGCTAATGACACCCTTAGGAGGTGATGTATGCTTGGTGGAGGAAACCTTGTTAGTAGTTGATTTCTATAATCTTCCTTTAGGGATCAAGGTATAATTCTACTACATTATCATGTTGAAGGCCCCAAGGCCATAAGAACTATATAAGAAGTAGGATGGATACCCATAAGAATTCATACAATGTGGTGCTTCAAGGATTTGTTCATGGATTTGGATTCCTCAATGAACTATTGAGTGATAAATGAATGTTGATATTCCCTATAATATCATTCTCAAGGCCTTGATACATGTACATACTACTCAAAACCACTTAAAATAATAATCAATCTCAATCATAAGCTAATTGTACTATCAAGAGTACATATGTCATTAGTGGAGGAAACCTATGGAAAAATATTCCTTTAGGAACTGATATTCAAGCCTTTTATATTGGCTATGTCCAAGCAAAAAGGCTAAATACATAACACTATGGATACCTCAAGAACTTCACGCATGAGACTTTAAGGCGTTTCTCACGATGTGGATGCATCAATGGTTTCTTTAGGGACAAAGACATGGTATTCTTCCATGGAATGGAATTACCAATTCCTCGATTCACCAACATAAGCCTCTTTCTTTCCTCCTATGATTCTACTTAAGGACTTAAGATCCATCCCACTATGCAAAAACTCTTAATTTTTTCAAAGATCATCTGTAAAGAATGCATAATATGTTTCATGCCCTTAATTGTTTCCCATTACCTCAACAATATTATTTTAGGGTACAATTCCCTTAATTTTCTCTCCAACCATGGTCCAATACCCATCCCTAGTGCACAAAAGAAAATATTTCCACTCATATCCAACTTTAAGGGTAATAACCTCCTATACAGTGCACGATCTCCTTTGTGATACTTTAAGTCATCTCTCTTAGCCCAAGATGCCTGAAACATTCGTTTAGGGCCTAAGTCACACGATACCTCTAGTGACTATGTTGAAGGTTCCACAACCCATACCTAGTGTAACTTATATCAACACTCAAATACCAAGGATAGCATTGGGAGTTCATAGGTTTGTTTCAAAGCTTTCATTATGGCCTATGACCCATGCTTCTTCCTATAACATTATACAAAACTATAATACGCATACATACTATAAAAAATCTCATAATGGTGTCAATGTCCTCACTTATAGGTAAATAATACCCCCAATAGATCATGTGTAGTGGTTCAAAGTGTTGTTTTTGGCCTTGGATGTCCAAAAAAAATATTAGTTGCTTAGGGCTCGGTTTCCTCCCTCAAACATGTCAAGGGTCTCTACACTGATATATAGTCCTTAAAGCCTATTAGTGACATTGATAACCTAAGTATTACGCCAAGGATACCTTTAAGATGTCTCATGTAGTAGTTTGAGGTATACTTGTTAATCTTATATGCCTATAGGATTCTTCTAAGGTCCAAGTCCCAATTTTTCTCCCTTAATCATACATATTCCCTAAAGAATTATACATACTTTTATTTCCCCTGATTCCCCACTATATCCCTATTATAAGGCCATGGATCCTTTCAAAACGCCAATTTTGTTGGCTAAACACATAATTACTATCACTGCATGTCTAGAAGCTTCTTTTAGGATAAGACCTAAATTTCTTCTCTTAACTATCTTGGTTGAGGGGTAGTAAACCCACCACTACGTAATCTAACCTTAAAATAGAATAAATTCCCAAACATAGAGGCTAAAAATACTCTGAAGTTATATGCATCGTTATGTGTGTTGACCATATTTCATAGTCCCAGATTCTTCAAATCTTATATTATGGCTCAAGGTAGAGGTTTCCTCCCTCCATCTATGTCCAAGGGTTAGAGACCCATGCATCGAGCTCAAAACCTAATAATGACATTAATATCAATAAATCAATTTAATAAGATAAATAAAAATATAGCAAATTAAATAATGACATTTTAATTCAAATCACTTTTCTAACTACTTTATAATAATAATAATAAATAATAAATGGCTATATTTAATTATTTCTCAATATTCAAGAATCCTATGTATTTATTTGCTTAAATAATATTACAAATGAATAATTGATTTATTTATCAATTTTTTTTTTTGAACCTACTTGTGCTCCCTGTGTTGAACAATTAAATTTGTGGTGATTATGGTGTAAAACCTCACTTGAGCATTATTTGAAAGAAAATGAATACAAACATTTAGAAAATAATTATTTTTGTTGTTGTTTTGTGTGTGGTGCTATTCATCATAATTAAATAATATTTCTACATGTCCATGCCACAAATAAGTGCTTACCACCACAATATGGCACATCCTAAGATAGGATTTCTCTAGCCTTAGGATTAATAATTAAAACCTTAGCACCATCATATGGTACTTGCCCGGATCATATTTGGCTAGCCGTAGGATTGGTGATTAAAATCTTATGATAGTGTCAATGCCCACACATAAAGGCTAAGAATACTCTTTGGGAAATGTTTGGTGACCTTTGAAGTGTCTTTCTTGGTCCTAGATTCCTAAAAGCTTCTTTTAGGGCCAAAGGTAGATATTTTCTCCATCTGCTATGTATATGGATGTGATACCCTTGTGTTAAAAACTAATAATGACACTAATGTCCATCAATAAATTTAATGAGATAAATAAAAAAATTCTCAATTGAATAATCAAATTTTAATTCAAATCATTTGTATTGCTACTTTACAACAGTAATAAATAAAAATTGGTGTTTATAATCACTTGTGGATATTTGAAACCTTATGTGTTTATTTGTTGAAATAGTATTAAAATTGAAGAATTGAATTAAATGATTTAGAAATAGATAAATTGTGAACTTGTTGTCTTTGAGGTGCAAAGCCTCATAAATAAATCTTGTGAATTTATTTTCTTTATTTGAGTAAATAATAAAACAATAAAATTACATTATTTACAAAATAATGATTTGTGAAGTTCTTGTGTTTATGATGCAAATTGTCATAATTAAATCCTACATGCACATTTCCATGTGGCAAATAATAACTTAACTCCATTTTATGGTTCTTGCCAACATGTCATTTCTCTTAACATAGAAAAGAAAAACTCAATTTCTATTAATATTAACAAACACTAACACCATCTTAACACCACAAATTATAACTGGTGCTAATACCAACACTTTAACACCATAAAATAAAAGTGGTGCTAACTTATGGTGCTAAAACATGGTTTTTCTTGTTGTGGAGTAAGACCTAAAAGTGTCTCTCATTTATTAAGAACTAGTATTCCAAATATGTTAATGATCCAAGACCACGGTTGGAGTAGAAGTCTAAAGAAAGTATTAACTATCCTCATTGTCAATTTAACAACTTGGCTGGAGTAAAAGTCTATAACTAAAATTAATTATCCTAATTATCAATTTAACAACTGATATGAATTAACTAGTATTAACTATCCTAATTATCAGTTTAACAATTCTTACAAGTTTTTCTATAAAATAATAATAATAATAATACAAACATCTCAACCACATAATAAAATTCTGTCTCATCTAGAAAATGGGTACATAGTATTGACTATCATGACTGACCATTTAACAATTGAATAATAACAAGTTTTTCTATATTGAAAAAATAAAGTCCTCGACAATCTAATGAATAATTATATTCTATTTTCCCTGAAAATTGCGTTCACACAAATGAACATAAAGCTAAAATTGAATAATAACAAGTTTTTCCATATTGAAAAAATAAAGACCTCAACAATATAATGAATAATTCGATTCTATCATCCGTGATTTGGAAATTGCGTTCATACAAATGAACATGAAGCTCTTGTGAAAAGTAGATCAAATTAACATGAAGCCCTTGTGAAAAAGTCGATCAATTAAACATTAAAAAGGCCATATATAACCAAAACGGAATGAATAATATATGAAATGAGATCGTATATGGTACAAACAACTGCATTAGTATACATTTTAATGCGAAACAATACAAGTAATAATAAGATCGCCACAGAAGACCAAAAGGAAGTGAATCTATAGGGTGCAGTCTGACTTATTCTTTGGGACCGCTAAAATTCTGGCATGAAGCATCAGTGGTTTCATAGTTGTTTCATAACCAAAGCAGGTTCAGGTTCATGTGCATGCTAGAGATCCCTCTCTTTGTCCAAACTTTCATAACACAATGCTGCAGCTGCAGCTATGGCAATTCTATAGTTATGTGACCTCCAAAAGTCCAGAAAGTTGCTGGTACAAGAGAAGGCTGAAAATTCATCATGGAAATGGAAATTGGTGGGTATACATACATGAATGAATGA
The DNA here is from genome assembly GCA_001517045.1 of Pseudotsuga menziesii. Lineage (NCBI taxonomy): Eukaryota > Viridiplantae > Streptophyta > Pinopsida > Pinales > Pinaceae > Pseudotsuga > Pseudotsuga menziesii. The sequence continues at coordinate 728,268 of LPNX011115872.1, read as the reverse complement.
AGAGGGTATTTGGGCTCGCTCGTAGGAAATTTAGTTCAAGTCATTTCTTGAACAAAGCTTGGACAGCCTTATCTATATCCTTCAATGTCAAATGGCATCCTTCTTCCATCTATAACAACAACTAAAAAACAAGTTAATTGATTATCCTTGAAACCCATCATGAAATGAGATTACTAACGAAAAACAAGAAGTTAATTGATAATCCTTGAAACCCATTATGAAATGGGTTTACTAACGGTTAAATTTAAACCATGGCAAATCGAACTCTTCATAATTCTGCAGTAGCATTAACTTGGTTGCTATAAAGTGCATATTTTGAATCAAATTACTAGTTATTAGATCTAAACTAAGGCAAATCCAACCACTCATAATTCCACTGCAACAATAAATAAGCTGCAACCTACTGCATATTAAGGCCACAGGGGAGGCCCATTAAATACCTGGACATTAAATATCAAATCCATGGTACTTCCTGAAAATGAGAGAACGCTGGCGTTTACCACTGTCAGCTGAAGCTTTTCTAGCTCTGCAAACGATTTCAACAGCAAACCCTTTTCCATCTCGCAATGGATACGGATGATAACATTTCTGTCAACTACACGTATCTCAATCTCGGGAGTCAGCACTACTCCTCCTGTAACAACTTTATCTGAGGAGGTGTAACTGTTCTTAATCTCGAAAGAAGAATTAGTGGAAGAATACGAAATTGCTTTGTCCGTATCCTGATGATAGGCAGAGAGCTCCGTCTTCTTCACAAACAGAACTGAATGCGGACTTGTTTTTGGAGCCTGCTCCTCGAGTTCCTTGATCCTATCTTGCAGCCGTTGCATATATTTGATGGCTTCTCCGAGTATTGAGGCTTTGTCAGTCTGAATTGACTCATCCAACGATAGATTAGGTTCCTTAAAAACAGAATAGCTTCATTTAAATAATCTAACAGACATGAAGATGAAGATTTTGCGATGCTTAAATGGACTGTTTATTAGCCTAAAAAGAAATTCAAACTCAGGTTTTTTTTTTTATAGTTTTTTTAAATCTAAGAGATCACAATGACCATGATGACGAGGATGATGATGGAAGTGGTTTACTTTAAAATCTTGTTATGTGTTTAAAAATTTGGCTAGAAAGTTTTTCAAATTCATTATAGTTTTGTTTTAGCAAATTAAAAGATTTTAAAAACTTGCATTATAATTAATACTATGAAAATCACTAATGAAAAAGTTTGATTCAATTTTTTTATTTAGAAAAAACAAATTCCATTTCTTTTCAAAAATAAATTCAAAACCATCTAGTATTCAAACTTCTATCTACCATTCCAGGTAGATTTAAACCGAAAGAAGTTTTTGTTTAGAATACTCTAAAACATTGACCTGTAACCTCCTTGCAATTCAAGAATATATAGATTTTATTCTAAGCTTAAAATGAATGTTACCATATTACACCATCTACCTAATACTGAACGCTAAGGTCGTAGGTTGGATTGATAGCAAAATAAAATTACCTTCTTGAGTTCAGGAAGAATCGACGAAAGAGCAATGAATCTCTGGCTGACTTTCTCACGTCGTTTCCTTTCGGCCATAATATGGTCTTTATTTTGACTGGATGCTTTGCTTTCTAGCTGGTTACGAGCGAGCCCGTTTCCAGCAGTACTCACGTTTGAGATTTGCGTGTCGGAAGGGCCAAGCTTCTTCCGGAGTAATTGGCGCGAGCAAACATTAAATGCTGAGTCTGAGTTGCAGTTATAGGCATGTCCTCCATACGGAACGATTTCTGCTTCCATACTTGGATTTCTGGTTGCGGGATGCTTGATGTGGTCGGTCTCGTTGGCGATTCTCTGGAAGAAGCTTGCGAAGTAGTTCTCATGCTGCTGGTGTTGCAGTTTTTGTTGAGAATTTGGAACATAAATAGGAGGCGTGAAAATCAATGGTTGTTGGTCATTATTGGATGAAACCAAGGTATTTACCCTCGATTGTTTGCGAAGCCGTTCATAGCTCACACATCCCCCGGATGAACCTATTCGCCAATGGCAGTCTACTGTCGCTGGAAGCTTCACATTACTGGGATAACCTGTCAAAAACATGTCGGATTCATAGTCGAAGTTATTATGATAGCCGATATTCAGTGCTTCTGTTGGTTCTGTCAATTCGTCATTGCACTGTCCTACATCCAGATCTTCCATTTCCTACAAAAGCAATAGGTATATTTAGTAAAATTTTGTTCTAGTCTATTTATATTCATGGATATAATGGTTAAGTATTATTTCTAGAGTAGGGTTGTTTATTGGTTCCTTGCGACAAAGCTAGCCTTATGACAAAGTTGCAATGGCAGGCTATCCAAGTTGTTCGACAAAACTGAAAAATAGAAAACCCAAGTTGTTCATTAACCCATTTTGATAAATAAAAAAAGATAGGAAACCTTCATGGGTCATCCTTAACGCATTTTAACCTATTTTGACAAAGATAAAAGGATAGGAAACCCTCAGGTGATCATCCTTGTGGCCTTTCGAACATCTGGGCCTACAGACCTTGCAACATCTACGCCTGCTGCTAAGGCCTTTGGAACATCTGGGCCTACAGACCTTGGAACATCTATGCTTGCTGCTAAGTAACAAATTACTAGTGGCTTGCTTGTGAAAACAGGATAGCCCCAAACTTTAACCTGTTGAATAGCTACAAGATTAACTACACTTCAAAATAAAAATAAATGATATAAATACCTCTAGGCTCTACTAAACCTCAGGGTCATGGAAAAACTAATTAATGAATAAATTCGAAATCAAACCAATAGCAGCAGAGACAGTAACGTTCCGTGCGCAAACATATTTAATACTCGAACAAATCTAAAGTGTGAGAGAATACCAGCCGTTCTCAAAACGAGGACTGGTTCTACAACTATGAATACTCTTGTAATAATAAGAATGAATCAATCGGCAAGAACGGCTTATACCAGTTCTGACCACCACTGAGACGATGGCATTTCCATCTTCCAATTGCTTCAAGAAACCTGTATTTCTCAGATGCTTTCAGGGTAGCCGTTGATGAGAAATACTTATAATTCAATCAATAAAAGCATGGCATAGACTCTCCGATCCACGCATTCCAAAAATAACTATTACAAAATGTCGTGTTCTAAACATCGCACACGTTCCAAAATCAATATTGGAGAATTTCTTGTGTTATAAATATCGTCCAGCGAATTTACACGTTACTGGGCGATCCATTCCAAAGCACCAGCTGCAGAGAATTTAATGCTCGGTGCACACCCCAAGCTGTAGAGCATTAAATGGATGAGCCGGTTGCTTAGTGTTCACTGTTCAGTGTTCACCATAACAACGTGTTGTCGACAGAAAAGCATTGCCTGACATCCTTACAAATAACGACAACAATTATGGACCTCGGGAGGGCAACTTTTTTTTTCTGGTTGTAGGGTTTGCTCGGAAGTATGAGAACGTGACCAGAATAATTATAATTCAACCTGGCTCTTCCGTCTTAATATGTAATAATTACGTGTTTTCCCAATCGTCTTGGCCTTCCGTCGCATTCTTTTGTTGGATTGTGCATGGAGGAATTTGTGCATAATGTTTTGTTTTTGCATTCGCAGCCCCTTTGAAAAATCCATTGCGGTTCTACAACCTAAAAACCGTGCAAATTTGTCTCTGCAAATTTCTTAGCCAATTTAGGAAGAAAATTCTTAGACATTTGTTTTTCTAATTTAAGTTATCACATGGAATATGAATTCATTTGCATCTCTACTTTTCATGAATACGACAATCTTCAATCAAGAATCAACAATGAGTTATACTGGAGAAATTTCCCCCCTTCACGTAAAATCTACATCTATCGCCGATACGGGCAACCTGTTTTATGTTGGAATGAACCATCAAAAGAGACCACAAAAGTGGTTGCGAATTATTGCACAGCCAACCGGCCATAGTAATCTCCATTGAACCGCATCCAACACACAGCTAATTGCCAAATAATGTCCTGTTCTATATTAAGAGGTCTGGTCTACTATATATTGATTCTCAATGCTAAGGAAAACATAATCATAAGTGTTGACTTGAATGAAAGGTAATGATGGTTCCAAATTCCTTTTCCAAATAGAATGGGGAATTAAAGACGTTATACTAAATTTTTTATAATAGGATTTAAAAATAGGTATAGAAAAAGTATAGTGTTATGGGGCTGGGGCTGGGGCTGGGGCTGGGGAGTAAATGTGCACTTCATTTTGTCGGGGAGAAAATGTTTATTTGAAATCAATGTACATTATATTACTGTGGAAGTGAGATTTCATTGAGACAAGACAATGAGCATCTTGATTACATTATTCTATATCATTATATATTTGTATATATTGATATGTTAATATAATATTTATGTGTATTTGTATATTTTTTTGAGCATCTTTATTACATTATTCTATATCATTATATATTTGTATGTATTGATATGTTAATATAATATTTATGTGTATTTGTATATTTTCTTAGCATGTTATTGTTATGGTAGATATTATAGTATTTTAAATATATATAATTGTATATATATTTATATATTTATTTTTAAAATTATTGATAAATTATAAGGTATAAGTTTGTTGTATTTTCATTTACTAAGTTATGAATTTATATTATTATTGTTATAGATTTTTAATTTTTTTTTTATTTGGTTTTTATTTTTTATTTTATGAGTGGATATAAAAAAATTAATTATTACTTTTATTTTACCTTAAGTTACATAAGGTTATACATCTCCCCTATAGTGTGGTTGTAAGCATTTTTGTGCAATTTATTATTAATTTTTATTTATTTATTATCTATTTATTTATATTATTTATGGAACTCAGTTATCCATTGAAGTCAACCTTAGGTGGTTCAAGTCAAACTTAGATTTAAGTTAACCTTGTTTAAAAGGAAATTAAAAGTCGATTATGGATTGAAGTCAATCATGGATTAAAGCCAATCCTAGATTGAAGTTACCCTAGCTCAAAAGTAAACTATGAACTCAAGGAAAACATGGATTGAAATCAAACATGGATTGAAGCCAAACTTGGTTTCACTCAACATTACTTAAAAATCAACTATGGATTGAAGTCAACCTTCCTTAAAAGTTGACAATGGATTTAAGGCATTCCTTCTTAAAAGTGAACTATGGATTGAAGTCACTCTTGGATTGAAGTCAACCTTGGATTGATTTCATCTTTGGATTCAAGTCAACATAGAATTGAATTCAACCTCACTTAAAAGTCAACTATGGATTGAAATCAGCCATGGATTGAATTCAACATTTGATTGAAGACAAGCTTGGATTGAAATTGTCCTTGCTTAAAAGTCAACTATAACTTGAATTCAACCATGCTAAAAATTCAGCCATGGATTGAATCCAACCTTAGATGATTCTACCTTGGATTGAAGTCATCCTTACTTAAAAGTCAACTATCGATTGAATTCAACATTTCATAGAAATCAACTATGGATTGAAGTCAACTGTGGGTTGGATTCACCCTTAAATTGAAGTCAACCATGGATTGAAGTTCACCATGGATTAAGCTCAACTGTCAAAACCCCAAAATTTCATAAAAAATTTAAAATTTTGAAATAACATAAAATGCTGGAACTGCGGTTTTCTAACAGTTAAAGGTTAGCAATAAAAGAAACAGTTAATAGATTAGTTTATACATAATTTCGATCATGTTAACTCAGCATTTTCCTTTTTGATACAAGGTTAAGTTTAACTTGCGCAATATTTTTTTCTTTCAATTTACTGATGAGTTTTTATTTATGACAAGTAGGTGGAAACTGTCTTTGAAATATGGGGCTTACTTAGCGTTTATGCTAATGCAGAAAGCTTACTTGTTCTTACACATTTTACAAGTATGATTGAACGATTAACGCTTTAAATTTCATAAAGTATCTAGCAATATTTGTTTTTGCAATTACTAGCTTAGTAAATAAATTTTTATATTTCGAACCACTTCCGTGAGGTAAAAAGAGCTTTGTTTCCTTCAGTTTTTTTTTTGTAAACGAAATACAGGCAAGTGAGTATCTTTCTTTAATGTAAGCAGCGATAGTAAAAATACTTTCTTTGGATTTCATCTTGTGATTTTAGCTGCAAGAAAACTTCTATTCTAGTGTGCATAACTTGTAAGGTTATAATGATTGTTTTATCAGTATTTATACATTATCCATCTATCATATCAGTATAACCAACTGCTCGACATTTAACTTCTGCAAAGAAGCTTACTGCCTGTAAAGTTCTTAACATTACATCGAAACATGTGGTTCTAAAGACTTAGACTCTAGTAGGATTATTCCAATTCAGTTTCTTATTTTTTTATAATAGTTCTCTTGTATTGAGTTACTATCCACAAACAGTTTACTGATGTTGGTGCTTTCAAGAAGGCTCCACTTTCTACTCCATGCTAAGCATCAGATATTTTGTATAATCTTAAAACTATTTTACTAAGTATAAAGACATGGTAGTTACCAACAAAATACCAACTTGAGAAATAACCAAAGACTTATTTAAAGTCTAAACTCAATTAGACTATGTAAAAGTATTGTGTAACTAATATTTTACCATATTGTCATCTTTATCATTTATTTCAATGTTTTTACATATGTATATTACACAGGGGATTCACTTGTTGACCAATATCCTATCACGTTAGTTCATATTGTGGGTTTTAAAATTATTAAAAATTGAACCAATATATTGCAGGTATTGGGGCGATGAGGGGTTTAAGGTGGGGATGGGTAGGGTGGTTTATAAGGATTGAGGTATAAAAAGGGGTAGGGAGGAGGTTTTAAGTATTGGGAGGGGCTTTCAACAAAAAGAGTTTGGGTTAATATCTCTGGAAATTAAGGGTATTCTTTAATATCCCATGACCGCACGTGCTATGTGAGATGTTCACTAAGTGAATTCCCCATGATATATTAAATATGTTCATAGACATACAATCCTATCATTAATTGAATTTCCCAAACAAGTCTAAAACACCTTGATCTTGTAATGAAATTTATGAATTCTAAACTTTTAACATTCACTAATCAGTGAGACTCACATTTAAGCATTTAACACAATAAAATAAAAATATTGTAGAACCTGATTAAGCTGGACAACAACAGCGTTGGGAGGTCGTTCCTCCCTACCAACTCCTGGAGAGTGCTCAAACAGCATCTCCTCAGGACCCCCAAGCCTATTCCTGGTCTCCTTGGCTGAGAACTGGTGGAGCAAGCAACAAAATACTAGTCCAATGACTCAGTAATCACTCTGCACTCAGCAGTAAGATCCTTTAGCTGAAAAGATGCACTATATCACTTTTGCAGTTAACCCCTCAAACACCTTCCACAAATTCCCTTGCCATTGAAATCCTCTAAAGTACATTCACCTGAATGATCACTTCCCTGGAATGAGTAGCCTCAGCTCTCTTCAATGGGCATTTTTATTAAGATTGCCTAGGTCTTTTTGGGTCAATTGTCATTAATTGAGCCACCTGCTCTTATCCCACTTTCTTGGGGTATCATGACCCCAAATGTAGGGAGGTTGCCACCTACAATAGTTGGAAGTGTTTGAGGATACTGCCACTTGTCTACTTGCTCTCCACCCAGTCTCCTCCACTAACTTGACCAGTAAACACTCTTTTAACAGCTCTCCCAAGCTGTTGTCTCCACTTTTATTTATTTATAATTAAAATATTCAGAATTACATTCAACATCTTTGACTCTGCTGAGTCATCAATTACAACTTAGCATAAAATTTAACATATTGTCTTGAAATAAAATCAAATATGATAATATTATTTTTGCAAAATTGGGGCATGTGACATACACACCCCCTCAGAATATAACATCGTCCTCGATGTTATTTATTCTTCATCCTCAGAATTCCCCTGGAACAGAATTGGATATGCATCTCGCATATTACTTTCTAATTCCCAGGTGGCTTCCTCTAGACTAAGGTGCTTCCATTGCACCTTCACCTGTCTAATGGTGTGGTTCCGAAGTGTGATCTCCCTCCGCCCAAGGATACCGTCCGGTTCCACCTGTACATCATTCCAGTTAACAACATGAGTAGCATCATGAACATATTTCTTTAATACGAAAATGTGAAAAACATTATGTACTCTTAAATTTGGTGGTAATGCTAATTAATAAGCTACTTGTCCAATCCTAGATAGGATTTCAAATGGACCACAGTAACGAGGTGCCAATTTTGCACAACACCCCAATCTCAGAAAGCTCTTTTTGGGCCTTACCTTGATGAACACATGTTTACCTACCTGAAACTCCCTTGGAGTTCTTTTTAAGTCTGCTTGACTTTTCTGCTGATCCTGTGCCATTTTCAGATTTCCCTGCACTTGTTTTATAATTTCTTCCATTTCTTTTAATAGTTCAGGACCTAATACCAATCTATCCACTAGATTACTCCAAGAGATAGGAGTATTACATTTTTGTCCATATAAAATTTCAAAAGGACTAAATCTCGCTGATGTCTGATAATTATTATTATAAGCAAATTCTACCAGATGTAAATAATCCTCCCATTTACTTGGTTGGTCTTTCACATACATTCTTAATAGATCTTCCAGTACTTGGTTTACCCGTTCAGTTTGTCCATCTATTTGAGGATGGAAAGAAGTACTAAAATTTAATGTAGTGTTTAACCCTTTAAACAAGGACTTCCAAAAGTTTCATGTAAATGTAGGATCTCTATCTGAGATTATAACTTTTGGTACTCCATGCAATCGGAAAAACTATTTTAGAAAAATATCAGCTATGTTTGCAGCTTTATAAGTAGTTTTAACAGGTATAAAGTGAGCTGCTTTGCTTAACTTATCAACTACTACCATGATAGAATCATTTTGATTTTGATTTCTAGGCAACCCAGTAATTAAATCTAGACTGATTATCTCCCATTTCCAGCTAGGAATGGGTAATGGCTAAAGCAATCCAGCTGGGTGTTGATCTTCAATTTTTACCTGTTGACATTCAAAACACCTAGCAATATATTTTGCTACTTTAGTCTTCATATTCGGCCAAAAATACTCTTTTCTTAACATAGTTATAGTCTTTTGATAACCTGGATGACCTGAGTATGGAGTTTTATGAATTTCATCCAGAATTAACAGCTTAACTTTAAGTACGTTAGGTACATACATTCTATCTTTATACAGTAAAAATTATTTTGCATTTAAACTGTAACCTTTACTTAAGTAATCTGTTGGATTTTCCTTAGTTTTAGCTTGCAATCTCTGGTAAATTTCATCTTGTTCTATTCCTTCTTTAATCTATTCATCCAAATCTATAGCATAAGTGCTGATAGCTGCTACAAAATCTAGTCTTGCGTTCCTACTTAATGCATCAGCAACTTTATTTTCTTTACCTTTTATGTGCTGAATTTCAAAATCATATTCACTTAAGAAAGCTAACCACCTAGCTTGTCTGGCATTTAAATTAGGCTGATCTAATAGATACTTCAATCCTTTATTATGAGTCATTAAAACAAATTTTCTGCCAATTAGGTGATGTCGCCACATCTTTAAGGTGTGTATAGCAGCTGCCAATTCCAGATCATATGTTGCATAATTCTTTTCATGAACTTTTAACTTTCTAGACTCATAGGCAATAACATGCCCTTCTTGAGTCAGAACACCGCCTAAGCCATCATTACAGGCGTCAGTGCACACTACAAATTCTTTACTATGATCATCTATTCTTAAAATAGGTGCGCTAGTTAATAAAGATTTTAACTTTTTAAAGCTTTCTTCACATTTCTGATTCCAGACGAACTTCTTTCCCTTCTTCTGCAAGGAAGTTATCGGATTTGCAATCCTCGAAAAACCTTCAATGAACCTTCGGTAGTAACCAGTAATTCCCATCAAAGATCGAACATCCGTCACATCCTTAGGAACCAGCCAATCTTCGATTGCCCTTATCTTTTCAAGATCTATTGAAATCCCTTCCTTGGTCACCACATGACCTAAATACTGAATCTTATCCTTGAAGAAATCACATTTACTAAACTTTGCGAAGACCTGATGATATCGCAACTCTTGCAAAACAATTTTTAGATGTTCTTTGTGTTCTTCTTCAGTTTTTTATTAGATTAGAATGTCATCGATAAACACGACCACAAACTTATCTAAATACTTATGCATAACGTTGTTTATTAAACACATGAAAACAGTTGGGGCATTAGTAAGCCCGAATGGCATTACGACAAATTCGTAATGACCATATCTAGTTCTGAAAGCTGTCTTAAAGATGTCTTCATCTTTAATCCTTACTTGATGATATCCAGACCTTCAATCTATTTTCGAAAACACCGTGGCTCTGCGTATTTGATCAAATAGATCATCTAAGCGGGGCAACAGATATCAAAGTCGCATGGTTCCATCTTTAACTGATGGTAATCTATGCAAAGTTGCATGGTTCCATCTTTTTTCTTAACGAAGATGACAGGTGCCCCCAGGGAGACATACTTGGTCGAATATACTTTTTATCAATTAATTCTTTAAATTGAGATTTTAATTCATTAAGTTTGAGTATGTTCATTCAATAAGGGGCCTTTAAGCTAGGTACTGCACCTAGTACCAACTCAATGGTGAAATCCAATTCCCTTTTAGGAGGTAATCCCGGAATTTATTCGGGGAATACATCAACATATTCTCTTAAGACTTGTATGTCTTCCACTTTTAAATTATCTATCTTAATTAGACTCTCTTCATCAGTTATTGTTACTGCATAAGCTTTACATCCCTTCCTAACAGCTCGTTTAAGTTGTAGGGAAGAAATATGCCTTATGGTGGTTTTTCTAGGGATTCCTTTAACACTTACTGGTTTTCTATCACTGTTTAAACATGTAAAAGTTTTATCATAACAATTTAGAATTACTCTATGTTGTTCTAACCAGTCCATACCATTCAGCAAATCATAAGAACCAAGAGGCAAAACATTAAGCTTAACAATAGTTTCAAAACTATCCATAACTATTGTACATTCTTTTACAAAACAAGTTACCTTTCTTTTAGCACCAGTGGCTAACTAAACCAACCAAGAATTCTCAAATTTTTCAACAAATAACTTACATTTTTCTACTATTTTAGGTGCAATATAACTGAGACTAGCTCCTGGATCAATCAAAATAATTACAAGGGTCTGATTTATCATACCTTCTACTTCCACCATGGAAGTTTAATATTCTGCTTGTCGATTCTCCAAGGCTGCGTTGATTTTGGGCATGGTCCTCGCCAGTTCCCCAACGGTCATCTCCTCCTGTATGGTATGAATATTGCTAACAGTCTTCTTCCGATTTGGACAGACTGAAGCATAGTGTGGGCCATTACACTCCCAGCACTTGATAGGCTCTTTGCGCTCAAAGTTCTCGGTAAAATTTCCATGATTATTAGCAAATTCCTTACCTTTAGAACTATTCTGATTATTGGGTATATTGTTCTTATTTCCTTGGAAGTTCTTGTTATTAGGATAATTTCTGGCCTTATTGTTCTTAGAATTTCTGTTGGGCACAAAATCCTTCTTCTTTTGTTCAAACTGGTTATTATTTTTCTTAGCCTTCCAGTTGGACAAGCTTTCATTCTTCCGATTCTACTCAAAACAGAAGTTAGCTTTCCTCGTAGCTTCTTCCAAGGCCTTTGGGTTATCATATTCAATCCTATCCTTAATATGATAAGGTAAACAGCTAAGGAATCGTTGTACCTTTGGTTTCTCATCTACAAGGTATGGTACATACCTAAGTAGACTTAAGAACTTGTTGTTTAGATATTTCATTGTCATTGATCCTAACTTTAGCTCATAATGTTCTTTTTCTCTTTCCTCATAATACTGCTAAAACAGAAATTTCTTTTTAAAATACCTCTTAAAGGTACTCCAGTTTAGATTTCTCTCTTTTATTCCCTTAACTCTTTTCAAGTCCTGCCACCAAATGTCAACCTTTCCTGAGAGGTTATAAATAGCCATTATACATTTTAACTGGTTAGAATAGTTATATATTTGGAAGTACTTCTTCATCCCAGATAACCAAGATTCAGCTTCCTCCCCCTTCTCAGTCTCTCCATTGAAGGTTGGTGGTTTTATCTTTTTGAATTCTCCGGAAATCTCCTCATAAGGTTTGTATTTCCTCTTTTTAGTGTAATAATTATCATCACTACTATCACTAGTATAATGGTAATTTTGTTGTTCACCAAACACCTCAGAAGAAGAACTAATTTCAGTTTTAGTATGTTTCATCTTTTTATATCTACGTTGATGACTTGTATCTTCTAATTCTGTTCTTCTACCCTTACCCTCAGTTTGAAACTTTTCAGTTAGGATCTGATTCAGTTCTTTTTGAGCCCTCAGAATCCTTTCATTTTCTCGCTTTACAAACTCCATTTCAGATTTTAGGTCTTTTATAGTTTGTAATAATTCTGAGGAATTGGTAGTTAAATCCTCTGGTATAGGATCTCTTGGTAAATTTCCTGATTCAGTAACTGGAGATTCCTCCTCTGCATATTCTTCCAGCCTTTCCATACCTGTCTGTTAAATTTCAAAAAACAATTCTCTGATTGAATAACATTTAAAAGAAAATACGTCAGCATAATAATTCAGTTTATTGTTTCCTAAAAGCTAGTTGGGCTTCATCAAGACCTAGTGTTTGAACCTTGTGCTCTGATACCAGATGTCAAAACCCCAAAATTTCATAAAAAATTTAAAATTTTGAAATAACATAAAATGCTGGAACTGCAGTTTTCTAACAGTTAAAGGTTAGCAATAAAAGAAACAGTTAATAGATTAGTTTATACATAATTTCAATTATGTTAACTCAGCATTTTCATTTTTTATACAAGGTTAAGTTTAACTTGCACAATATTTTTTCTTTCAGTTTACTGATGAGTTTTTATTTATAACAAGTAGGTGGAAACTGTCTTTGAAATCCGGGGCTTACTTAGTGTTTATGCTAACGCAGAAAGCTTACTTGTTCTTACAGGTTTTACAGGTATGATTGAACGATTAACGCTTTAAATTTCATAAAGTATCCAGCAATATTTCTTTTTGCAATTACGAGCTTAGTAAATAAGCTATTATATTTCAAACCAATTTCATGAGGTAAAAACAGCTTTGTTTCCTTCAGCTTTTTTTTGTAAACGAAATACAGGTAATTGAGTATCTTTCTTTAATGTTAGCAGTGATAGTAAAAATACTTTCTTTGGCTTTCATCTTGTTATTTTAGCTGCAAGAAAACTTCTACTCTAGTATGCATAACCTATAAGGTTATAATGATTGTTTTATCAGTATTTATACATTATCCATTTATCATATTAGTATAACCAACTGCTCGACATTTAACTTCTGCAAAGAAGCTTACTGCCTGTAAATTTCTTAACATTATGTTGAAACATGTGGTTCTAAAGACTTAAGACTCTAGTAGGATTATTCCAATTTAGTTTCTTATTTTTCTATAATAGTTCTCTTGTATTGAGTTACTATCCACAAATAGTTTACTGAGGTTGGTGCTTTCGAGAAGATTCGACTTTCTACTCCATGCTAAGCATCAGATATTTTGTATAATCTTAAAACTATTTTACTAAGTATAAAGACATGGTAGTCACCAACAAAATACCAACTTGAGAAATAACCAAAGACTTATTTAAAGTCTAAACTCAATTATACTATGTAAAAGTATTCTGTGACTAATGTTTTACCATATTGTCATCTTTATCATTTATTTCAATGTTTTTACATATATATATTAATATGTTCATAGACATACAATCCTGTCATTAATTTAGTTTCCCAAACAAGTCTAAAACACCTTGATCTTGTAATGAATTTTATGAATTCTAAACTTTTAACATTCACTAATCAGTCAGACTCACATTTAAACATTTAACACAATAAAATAAAAATATTGTAGAACCTGATTAAGCTAGACAACAACAGCGTTGGGAGGCCATTCCTCCCTACCAACTCCTGGAGAGTGCTCAAACAGCGTCTCCTCAGGACCCCTGAGCCTGTTCCTGGTCTCCTTGGCTGAGAACTGGTGGAGCAAGCAACAAAATACTAGTCCAATGACTCAGTAATCACTCTGCACTCAGCAGTAAGATCTTTCAGCTGAAAAGCTACACTAGATCACTTTTGCAGTTAACCCCTCAAACACCTTCCACAAATTCCCTTGCCATTGAAATCCCCTGAAGTACATTCACCTGAATGATCACTTCCTTGGAATGAGCAGCCTCAGCTCTCTTCAATGGGCATTTTTATTAAGATTTCCTAGGTCTTTTTGGGTCAGTTGTCATTAATTGAGCCACCTGCTTTGATCCCACTTTCTTGGGGGATCATGACCCCAAATGTAGGGAGGTTGCCACCTGCAACAGTTGGAAGTGTTTGAGGATGCTACCACTTGTCTACTTTCTCTCCACCCAGTCTCCTCCACCAACTTGACCAGTAAACACTCTTTTAACAACTCTCCCAAGCTGTTGTCTCCACTTTTATTTATTTATCATTAAAATATTCAGAATTACATTCAACATCCTTGACTCTGCTAAGTCATCAATTACAACTTAGCACAAAATTTAAGATATTGTCTTGAAATAAAATCAAATATGATAATATTATTTTTGCAAAATTGGGGCATGTGACATCAACCATGGTTTGAAGTCCACCTTGGATTGAAGTTAACCTTGCTCAAAACAAACTATGGATTGAAGTCAAACTTGCTTAAAATTTAACTAAGGATTGAGGTAACCCTTGGATTGGAGTCAATGTTGCTTAAAAGTCAACTATGGATTAAATCCATCCTTCAATTGAATTCAACCTTGGAATGAAGTCAACTATGGATTAAAGTCAACCTTGAATTGAAGTTAATCTTGGATTGAAGTTCCCCATGGATTGAATTCAACCTTGGATTGATTTTAATCTTGCTTAAAATTCAAATATGGATTGAAGTCACCCATGGATTGAATTCAACCTGGGATTGATTTTAATCTTGCTTAAAATTCAACTATGGATTGAAGTCAAATATGGACTAAAGAGAACCTTGTATTGAATTCAACTATGGATTGAAGTCAACCATGGATTGAAGTCAACCATGGATTTAATTCAACCTTGGATTAAAGCCGTATATGGATTAAAGTCAACTATGGATTGAATTCACCTATGGATTGAAGTCAACCATGGATTAAAGTCAGCCTTGGAGTCAAGTCAACCTTGCTTAAAAGTCAACTATGGATGAAAGTCATATATGGATTGAAGTCACTCATGGTTTGAGGCCATCCATGAATTGAAATCGACCTTGCTTAATATTTTATGTTGATGTTTTTTTTGGAGAATATGATACTCATTGTGGATAATTATGTGAAAAGAGATGGACAAGGTCCTAATATGTGTAGTCTATGTAAAGTTGGGGAGGAGTCAATTGATCACCTTTTTATATATTGTTCATTTACAAAAATAGTATGGATGAAAGTGAAAAACTAATTTAAAATCAGTCAAAATTGGACTTGTCAAACTCTTCATAATAATTTCTATATCTGGAATAGTGACGTGAACATCTGGAAAGAACTGCCTTATTTTATATGTTGGGAGGTGTGGAAGCACAAAATTGAAGTGTTTTTTGAAGATAAATCAAGATATGCATTAAAGGTTAGTTTAAATGAAATTGAGGATTATAAGGAAATTTTTAAGGAAAAAATGCTAATACCTATAGAATTATAAAAGCTCTTAACTTTGTTCATGAATGGCCTATTGGTTTCTTTGATGGATATTCACAAGAGGGAGGGAGAAATGTGGCGTAGGATTTTTGTTGAAAGCGAATGATTGTCATGTCTTTAAATTAAATATGTCTTGCGCAAAGGGAACCAATACTCGAGGATAATTGTTATCTCTATGAGGGATAGTGTATTTTGCTCATTATAAATAGATTTCATTTTTGCAAGTTGTTGGTGATTCTCAAGTTGTTATCAATTGGGAAATACAAAAAGGGAAACTTCATATAGCATCATTGGAGTGCTAAAAATCAAGAATTAGAAGTATTCAATTGGATTTTTATGTGGCCTTACTTTTTAGCACATTTATTGTGAATTTATTGCTAAGGAAAATCTTCTTGCAAAATAAGCTTTTAGGGAATTGAGGGAGTTATTCTCTTTATGGAGGAGGTGGACTCTAGAGAGACCTCACAACACTCTCTTCCTCTTTTCTGATGTGGGGGATAAGATTGGTTTTATATATTGGTTATGTTTTGTTGGTTCTTTTGTGTCACATGACAACTTTGTCATAAGAGTTATGTTGTTGTTATTTTAGTGTTGAATTGGTTTTCTTAGTTTGCTCAATTATCTCTTTTGTTATGTTTTTGTAAATATTTGGATAATATTTACCTTGTGGGGACTATGTATGAATTGTTGAGATATTTTTGGAGTTTGTAGGGGTTGTTGGTATTATTTTGATGAGATTGTGATTAACTAGAAAAATATTAGTTATGTAAATTTTATCCCCCATGTAGGAGAACTGGAACATGATACCACATAGATGAACTCATGTGAAGAAAGGTTGACTTGCTCCATCAAGCCAACATGTAAATAGCTGCTCCAAAGACAAGCAATGCCAAGGTCTCATTGCTTGCATTACATCTCCATCAGTGAGAATGCCATCCAACACAACTCCTTAGACAAAAGTATGCATGGATCCCATTTCCTCAACTGCAAGTATCGATGTAGTGTGTCAAGGGTGGAAACTTGACATCCCAGGGAATGTTAGGATCCCATTGTCTGGTGTGCATCCTCTTAAGCATCATCAACATCATGTAGATACCACCATCATTAAAGGTACTATGAAGGATGTCAATAACATCATGAAGAATGCCTAAATCATGCAAGTGACAAGGGTGAAAATCCCATGTACATCCCCAATAAATATAGGCATCATCCACCAAACAAGGATGTTCAATCTGCTCACAATGAAATGGTGCATCAAAATTATCTCTGACAATGCAAACACAAAATACAAACATGTGCCTCCTCATCCAAGAAGGGAATGGAATGACGCTCAAACCAAAGTATCCATGTGAACACATCCAATGGATTAACTCTCTACCACTGGTCAAAGGGTGTAAGCATCCATCCAAAGGTGTGGATTTCCTCCACAGAGTCCACCTTGTGCAATATATATGTCTCAACAAATTTTCTTGGCATTTTGCTTGTTTATTTTTCTTCTACTTATCATGAGCAAAAATATTTATGCTAGAAGACTTCATGTGTGACATGTAATCTTCTTCCCAATCCATATGTGGATGAATGGCATCACATGGAAGCAATATGTGCCTATGCTTCTCCATCCAAGATTCTTTCTCACCCATAGAAATCTTATGTTCTCCCAAACATGAAATTAATGTACAACTCCAATGGCTCAACTCTCTGCCACTGGGTCCACTCAGTGGGTGCAAGTGAATGAAGGAGGCATCAAATAATGCAAGTGGATACCTCTGTTTCTACTGAGAAGGGAATGGTGCATTCATCAAATCATCGGACACATTTGGGTTCCTCTTGCTCCTCTTGTGGCACAAATAAGAAAAATACATTTACCACATCTTCATCCCCAAATGATGTGGTTGAATCCACGAGGTAAATCATGGTGAGCCAAACTCATATATCTGTAATTCTCATCCGCCAAACTTATGGTTGCATCTTCTTTCTCACTTGTTGATCCAACTAAGGTGAGTTCATTTGACTCTTCCATGGATAAGTGACTCTCTCCAGAAAATAGATCAAGTTCTCTGGGAAATATCAAGTGCTTGGTTCTCATCAAGATTGTCTGCACAATCCTCAAGCATATGAAAGACCGAATGCATCTCATGATACACCATCTCATGGGATTCCTCCATATTATCAAGAATGAAATTGGCCTTGTGAGGATGATTGAATGGTGTGTAGGAGGACAGTTGTGATCTTTACAACTTCTCATGAAGTTCCCCTATCTCCATATTGAACTCTTGAAGTGCACATTGAGTGCTCTTCAAGGAATCTTGGGTGTTCATCAAATCTTGTGTGAGATTGCAAATCTCCTCTTCATCCTTCAAGGATGCTCAATGCAACACCTAAACAAGCTCAAACAAATAATCTCTATCAGAAAGAAATGTAAGAAGTCACCTTGGATTGTAGATAATTCCTTTTGAATCTCCTTCTTGGCTTTAAGAGAGGATTGATCTTCCAATGAACCAGTTATCCAACACTAGTGTGACACTGAAGCATGTGTGTCATGGAGAAGGTGTAAGGCCTATTGAATATTTTCCCCATCCATAAGGGAAATAAAATGAGGGGATTTCTTTAGGAAACAAATCATCTTCTTCTTTACTACAATTACCTTGCAATGACTCACACTTCTCTTCATGAACCTTTGTTTCTACTCTCCCATCTACAAGACTAGATGGTTCATAACTCTCCACAATGGTGATAGTGGGATTTGGATGCTCACTCATGTCAAACCTCTCCTCATTGTGACATAAGGAAATACAAAGGTTTGAAATGTATACATACATTTGCATGATTTATTTCTTCAAATTCTCTAGTCCACACCCAACTGGTGGGGGCTTGTCTTCCACTTCATTAGGAAGTTCAAATGATGATTCTATATCTGATCTATGTTCTTTTGTTGGATCTAATCCAAAATATGTCGCATCACCATTGACAACATCATCCTCATTTGCAATTACTTTGCGATCACCAAAAAAGGAACTAGAAGTGAATTCATCTCCCTCAAAGTTGTCCTTCATTTTGCAGCCCTCATATGCAAGTGAAGTATTTTTATCCTCCAAAGGATCATGTGGTTGTAAGCAGACATGGTTGTTACAAAAATCAAAACCATTATCATACTTTTGCTTGATATTATCCTCTTCAAATAGGGACATTATGGTGGCATGCTCTTCCACCAAATTCTTTGGTTCACACCCAAGTGGGATGGCCTTGTCTTCATTTTCATTATGAGGCTCAAGAGGTAATTGTAAATATGATTTATAAAATTATTTTGGATATTATCCAAAAGATGTCTCACCTCCCTCACACAAACCAACATCCTTAGCAGTGATCTCGAAATAACCCACACAGAAGCTAGAAGTGCATTCATCTTCACTTTAATCTCCCATGCAGTCACCTTACAGTGACTTGCACTCCACCTCATGAATCTCTGCCTCTACTTCATTTCCATAATCCTCATCATTAAGGATTGGATTTCCAACCTTTTCAAAGTCATTTTGGAGTTCCTTATGATCCTCCAAAATTAGATCTTCAATTGTGCAATCACCTTGTCTAAATCACTTTCATTGTATAGAATGGAGGGTGTTTCAAGGAGCTACAATATAGAGTGATTAGTTCATAAATCATAATTTTTATTATACCTTTGTGTTTCCTATTCCACAAAAATAAGTGTAGGCTCTGCTTCAGGATCTTCATCTATTTGGAAATCTTCTTGTGATGGATTTCTCTCTTCCTTAGGTATATCTTCTCCTTTATCTCTTTTGGATCCAGGTGGAAACCATCTAGTCCCCACTTCCTTTCACACTTCATCCACCATATGTGCAATCATTTCCATGCTTCACCTACAGTATGGATCTTGGAATAAATTTTATATCTCTGGGTAGCAATAATATTGGAAATATAAGACCTCCCTTATCTCTTCTTTTAAATCATAGTATTCCATGAAATACTGGAAGGATTCCTTGGAGTTATTTCCACCGAACATTTGACCAAAAACACTTGTAGATTTGTTCCATATGACTTCATCATAAGTTGGAAGCAAGAAATCATCAACATCATCCCTACTTAATATACCTGAGGTACTGCATGAGGGATCTTCATAGTCTTCTTCTTCATACTACTCAAGGTCTTCTTCGATCACTAGTAGGAGCCTCACAATTGCAACTTGAATTGATGATCTACAATATTTCTTACTAGGAGCTTAATTTCCACGAGTTGGGCCAAGGAAAGAGCTACGATTCCACTATAATATCCCTGATCTGATTCAGATCATAATATTATCTCTTACTGTTGATATTATCAAAATATGAATAAAAATCACAAGTTAATTGAACACTTTATTTGACAATGAAAGACATAGGCAGTAATGGCAGAAAAACTAAGAGTGGTAGAGGGTTAGTGGATGAAACCAAAGTACATGTTTGGATACTGAGAATTCATACCCTAATCACCTCGATGTTGTTCCCTTTTAGGTTTCGAGCATCAGCTATGTTGAAGTCTACTCTCGGGCTTATGGGTGTCCCAACTAGTTCAAACTGAGATTGAACAATCAATTCCAAGAAACCAAGGCTTGTGGAAGACTTTGGCAATGTATCAGTAACTGATTAGGAATTAAATTTCATTTGAACAGGTTCAGAATAGATCCGGAACAGTTTGAGAGAGTTTGAAGGTGTTTGGGGAAAAACTAGGATTTTGGCCTAAGGAAAGCCTATGTAGAGGAGGCCACTCAAACATTGTATGACCTCAAGGAATTCTTAATATGTAGTTGGTTTGGGTTGTGGGATGAATTTAGAACCTACAGTAACTTACATAATTCAAATTGATCTTACATATCATACATACCATGAAAAAATGTAAAACTATTCAATGAGCAGGGGTAAGAAAATAACAATGATTTTTAGTTCTTTATTTTATCAGACCTGGAACTAATCATTATCAAAGGTTTATATGACATATATTAAGTAGCATATAACTCATATATTATTATCATGGCCATTACATCACTAACAATGCATATAACTTACAAAAAGGCCCATCAAAGGGGCATTGGAAGACTTCTCTCATGAAAATTTAGCATTATGACCTTCTTGAATAGAATGCTTGTTGTATATCATACATCAGAAAGGTGAGAAGAATATGAAAAGATTAGAAGGATCTTATAGGACTTGATCTCCCTCAATTGTTCCCAGAACTAAAGAATGGATGCTAAAAACTAACACTCGACACCAATCTGAAAGCATAAGTGAAGTCTCATTCACTAGAGCTCGACTTCAATGGCTGGATGGTTGTTATCAGAGCTCAAAATTGGTCTTCAATGGATTCTACATGGATCTCTATGGCTTCTTCAATGGCTTCTCAATGGCTTGTTATTCATCGCCATGTACAATATATAGTGGGCAAGATCTCCATAATGGATGAATATATCTGATAATATACTAGAATATGGGCATGAGAGCTGACATCTCATGAATACTGACACAATCAAAGAGGTATCATATGTGGAATTCCACCAAGCTCGGAGGTCTTCTACGCAAACCGCTATTGGTACATGTCCCATCATGTGAATAAGGGTGTCAAGGTCAAACATGATGGTCCATCATCTGATTACCAGTCATTGATGTATATATCATTAACATACGCAAGATATCCCACCAATAATGATAATGGGAGTCAAGGTACATAGTGCAATCTAGCAAGTGTGAATAGGTGTGTTGAGGTCAAACAATTGAAAGAGTCCATCGATCAGGGGACATTGATGTATTCCCAAAACTGTCAATGGCGAGAGGACCTGCCACTGATGACTACAAGTCTCAAGGAACTCAATGGACTCTAAACTCCTATTCCAGAATAAATAATCTGAAGTCTGTAATAAATAACAAATTTAAATATTAAACTAGGTTAATTAATGTAATTTAACTAAGAGGTGACTTGAAAAGTCACCTCTCTTCCCCACTTAAGGTATAAATTACCAGGGCTCCTATTATGTAAATCATCTTCTACATTTATAAAATATACATTTCTACATTACGCTCCTTGTTTTCATCTCTTTTTCTCTTCCATTGGTATCAAAGATTTTCGGCTCTTGGCACTAGCCCACCACCTTGCATCACTCCACCACTTTCCACCCCCAATGCACCTACCTCCTCCTCACATTCCTCTGCTCCTCTTCATGCTCTTCCACCTCTCCACGCCTCCCTGCTCCTCCATCTCCCGCGCCCTCGCTACCACATTCAACCTCTGTTCTGCCTCCACACTCGGCAACATCCACCCTTTGTTTCACTTTCTCCTTCGCCCTCACTGCTACATCCGCCCTCCCTCTATGTTGTTGTTCCTTCACCCCCCCTCCATTCCTCTCATCGCTCTCCCCCTCCTCTCCATCCTCCCATCGCTCTCCATTTCCCATCCCTTCCATCGTTGCTCCACCTTCCTGGCCCATCCTCCACCCCTCTTGCCACTGCTCCACCCGCCTGCTCCACCCTCCACCCCCACCTCCGCTCCATCCTCCCCCCCCCCACTCCCGTTTTTGCTCCATCAGCCTTCGTTCAACAACATCTGCCTCTCCACGTCCGCTTCTCCATGTGACGGTAAAAAAAAAATTAATAAATAAAAATTTTAAATATTATTAATATTAATAATATTAATTAATAGTGTTTATTAATAATAATATTAATAATATTTATTAATATTATTATTTATTAAAAATTATTATTAACAAAAAAACTATATTATAATTATTATTATTATTATTATTATTTAATTTTTATTATAATTATTAAAAAAAAAAAGAATCGTGGCGAGCTGGCATCATACATTGAATAAAAATAAATCCACGTTCAGTGCCGAGAAAATTCCAGCAATCACCAGATCAATGGACGCTCGGTTCAATCAAATCAATGAGAAAATTAACAAGAATTATGAGGAACTCCACGTAAAAATCAAACAAACCAATGACGATTTGACATCAAAGTGGACACAATTTACGTCGCGAATAGATAATAGCTTCCTCACTCTACAAGAAGACCAAAAGAAAAATCAAGTAGTTTTAACCGCCATCTTGGACAGATTACAAATCTCGAATGACTTGCAACCAAACTCTCCAAGAACTCCAGAGCAGTGAGATCCTCTATTCAACATGTTGTCCTCTAACGCATATACACAAGGACGCCAAATACGGGTGAAAGTCGAGTTACCCAAATACGAGGGGGACGAATGACAATGCATAGCGTGGATTAACAAAGCCGAGGAATACCTAGACATCCACAACATCCATTATGATGGCAAGAAAATTAAATATGCCTCCATGCATCTAGAAGGCAGCGCTTACAACTGGTACTTATGGTGGAAGAATATTGCAAGAATATGTTCTTACAACTGGGTTAGCTTTAGGAACAACCTCATCAAAATATTCCAAGGCGTTGAAGAAAAAGACTTCTTTGCCAAAATCACAAGGTTATAACAAAAAAATAGTGTTGATGAGTACACCTGTGAATGGGAAGCGCTGTCAACTTGAGTCCTAGAGTTAACTGATGACCAACGACTTAAGACCTACATACATGGTCTAAAACAACACATTCGTGATGAACTAGAGTTACACAACATCTCTACCATGGAGGAAGCACGACGTAAAGCCAGGATTATTGAAAGCAAATCCTTTCATACAAATGTCAACCAAGACAACTCCAAAAAGAACCCCCTCCATTCAAGATACATAGAAAATCCAAGGTATACACCGCCTCAACTTAGGGAAGGAACAAATCCCAGTTTAGAGGCTCAAAGAATAAAATAAGGAAAATGTAAGTTCTATGGAGAAAAATGGGATCCTAAGCACAGATGCTTACAAAATAAATTATATGCTTATGAAGCAGAGCTAGAAGTCAATGAACCAATTGAGAACGATGTAAATAGCTAAGAAGACTACCACCCAAGAATCGAGGACGACTCCCCACAAATCTCATTAGCCGCTATTACCGGAATCTCCCAACTGCAAACATTGAAGATTAAAGGTCATATAAAAAATAATAATGTCACAATTCTCATCGACTCTAGAAGCACCCATAACTTCGTTAATGTCAACCTTGCTAAAGTATTTAACCTATTTATTCGTCCAGTACCTAACTTGACGGTTATGGTAGCAGATGGCAAGAAGATTGACAATGTGGGAATATGTCACAAGGTTAAGTTACAAATGCAAGAATATAATTTAGAATTAGTTTTCTTTGCGGTACCACTGGGAGGAATCGACGTAGTATTGGGAATACTATGGTTACAAACCTTGGGTACATACTCTGCAAATCACCAAGAACATTTTCTTGAATTCCATGCGTTCGGGAAAACACACAAATTATACGGTTTTCAACCACCTCCGACACAACTCGTTACATCACATCATATGGAAAAGCTATGTTGGAAAGACACACCAACGTACATACCTCAATGTCAAGAAATGGAGATTCTAACAAGAGAAGGAGATATGAACAATCAACCAAAGATACAAGAGTTGATTCGAAAACATTGCAAGATGTTTCAAGAGTTACCTATGGAGCTCCCACCAAACGGAAAAACCAAATACATAATCAAAATAGAACCACGGACAAAACCTGCCAGTAACAACCCATATAGATATCCACATCAGAGACATTGCGACAGTTCACGTAATCATTATCGTCAATTAATCTTTGAGGACAAAGCTTCCCTCAAGGGGAAGGCAATGTAACAAATAACAAATTTAAATATTAAACTAGGTTAATTAATGTAATTTAACTAAGAGGTAACTTGAAAAGTCACCTCTCTTCCCCACTTAAGGTAAACATTACCAGGGCTCCTATTATGTAAATCATCTTCTACATTTATAAAATATACATTTCTACATTACACTCCTTGTTTACATCTATTTTTCTCTTCCAAAGTCGATGGAATGGAATCCGCTGGAAGAATGGAATTAAGGCATCCCCCATCAACTAACACGAGGTACACAATGATGTTGGATAATTTGGAAGAAATCGAATGAACAAGATGTGCACAAACCAGTAACTGTATCGGGAATGGCTAACATGCAAAGACAAGATAACTGAGGAATGGCCAACTCAGGCTAAGAAATCATTCGAAAAAGAGCATAAGGCATATAATGACTGATAAGCAGCATAGAATTAACATGCAAACTGGGACATCTCTATGAAACAGAAGTCATCGACAGAGGCTCCATAGGGACTGGAAGAGTAACCAGTCGGTGGAGAAAACTAATAATAACGAGTATAGCTCCTAAAGTCATACTAATAACCCAACTAATGGATGGAATATAGAGTGCTATGTTCAAAGGCGACACTACTCGACAACTACCAAAAGTAATATCATTTCCCGTCCGACTTTTTGTGTTCTTTTTAATTTTGTGTACTTTTTCAGATTATGAAGCTTGAAAAATAATAAAAGTGCTTATAGTACATAGCTAGGAGGAGACGAGTGTCACAAGAAAGAAAACTAGTTACAAGCAGTGGAACATATAGTATGCCCAATGCAAGGAAGCATGTGCAGGATAAGGACACTCGGGGGAAAGTCTCATCCCAGTAAGGGATGATCAAGCTGCAAAAGATATATAAATGGCTCTACTTGGCTAGGATTGAGACAAGATCAGGTTATATGCCTTATAACTTTGAATCGGGAGCCAACGTAAAGCTTAATAAGGCAAGCAAATGCATGATAACACAATTACAACTTGAAATAAACAGGAGTCCCTGTGGGAGATGGTCAGCATAAGGTTTAAGAGAGAATATGAGGTTCTTGCTCAAAGACATGGCATGACTAAAAAGGGACTCCCAGACCTAGGGGAAGAATCTTAGCATGGGTGCCAAATGACAAAGTGGGATCTAACTAGGGCACCATCAATAGGAAATCTCTACCACTTATGTAATGCCACTTCTAATAGCATTGTGATGGTTCTGTAACATTGCGAAGTGGGTTCGTACCTATAGTTAAGGTGACATGGTCATAAGGCGATGCACAATGTAAGCGGAAAACATGATCCTATCCTATATGCCAATTTGAACATATACCTGTAATAGGCACAAATGGGTCAAGACCTCGGTGAGAGTGTACAAAAATGGACCCTACATGACAACAATATTAGTCCAAAACAACTGGAAACGGTTAGTAAAGATTCCAAGCTATAGGATATAGGGAGGATTGATCATGACAAATGCATTTAAAGGAAGTAGTGTGGTGGACGGTGGGACATAAGAAGGAATGTAAGGTGTAGACCTAACGTTCACATATCCACTACCACCCCTGTGAAAACGAACACTGGTGTTAAGACCAAGCGAAGGGAGTGAAAATACTCCACAAATGGGGTAGAGGGTGGAATATGACCACTCCTGAATCTATGAACAAGGTAAGGGGTTGTGGTGCCCCCGGTCCACTAGGGTCTGCACTAGGACTTGGAGCGGATGACAAGATACTAGTATTGATATCATGCATGTCGAACATAAAAAGACTTGAAATCAAGAGAACATAAATATGCTCAAGTAACCATGATCCCTAAAACCAACTAGCGCACAAAGAGCACAGTCTTAAGAAAATCTAAACCAAGTGCAAGCAAGCCAAGAGGGAGGATAAATGAGCTCCTGAATGTAGTAGGTATGTCTCGCCTAAGAGGCCTAAAACTCCCATACACTACAAGTATAGGTGCGTAACCAATTATAGCGGCCCTCAGTTTCAATGCATAAAGCAATTGTGTTGTCCAACCTCTATCTAGCCAGGACACTCACAAAATAACCTCTGCAAGTACCTCCTGTGATACCTAGGTAAGGAAACTAAGGTCACCCCAATATAACCAATGCTCCAATGGACAGTCGCAAGCGATATCTACTGTATGGGAAGGGTAACAAAGCCCAAAGCTTGAAAGAACCAAAGGTACCTCAAAAGCACCCATATATGAATAGCATCCAGGAAGTATATATGGCACTGCACAGAGAGTGGAAAGGGGCTATCCCCACCACAAATGTGTATGTTTCCCCATGCTTAACTAGACCTATGTAAGAGAAGCCTCCTAGGAACACTAATTATACAAAGGATTTCACTCTCTCACCTAGATAGACACCTACTTGTTTTGTTTAGCAGTCTTGGAGAAATTTACTCACAACAACCTATTCCAAGACTCTAAAATCTAAGCTTGTTGATGCACCACTATCAAATAAAAAGTGTAATTCATTTTAGATTAAGCGTTTATTTTAAGGTTGTGATTACTCAAAGGAAATGGTCATGCAACTAGTGAAGTTATGACTCAGCAATGAAGTAAATATGCACACATAACAAATAATGCCAACTACATTTTTTCTTTGAATATGAAGAAAGGGGTATGTCACTACATGAAATGCACAAAAATTCATTCATTTCCAAATGCCAATGCAATCTTTCCTATATGAAAGACTAAACACAACTCTCATCCAAGCAATCCAATGCAAGTAACTCCTTAAATCCATATGTGAAATGCAAGTAAGAATGCAACTATATAATTATTTTATATTTTCAACATAAAAGAATGAAAATGCAATACAAGTCATTAAAATTTTCAGTCTCTACATGAAGCATCAAACACAAGCCAAGAAATACACCGAGACAAAAAGACTAATGCACTAATGGCAAAGCATAAAAGGAGATAAATTACTAGAAGTACTTTCAAAGAAAAATCAATGAAAAAGGGGTTTCTGGTGATGCAGAAACACTTGCTTAATGAAACAATCTAAATTGTAAATCAGACCTTAGGGTCTTGACCATGGCTCAAGAGGGGTACTATTTTTATGATATTTGTGTAAAATGCTAAAGTTTGTAGATTAGAGTTTAGAAGGTTTTAAAAGTTTTGAGTCAACTTAACTAGATTAACTGCTTGAGGGATGACTCAAGGAAGTCTAAGATTGAGCTGTTGGAATGTAGCAGTCAGTTCATGACCCATTGATTTTGGATAAGATAGGATTCTATTTTTAGGATTTGTTTTACATATGTAGGAAGTTAGTTGCAGAATTTTAGGATGTTGTTATGAGAGTTGGCAATAGCTTACAATGCATAAATCTGTAATCCTAAGGGAAGAAGAAGGTTCGACCCTCAATAGAGGTAGATATTTTGGTCCAAAAAAATCCAAGCATGGGGACTTATCCAAACATAGGAGTAGGATATATTTGTACATGTTTTAAATTAATGAAAGATTTATTGCTCATATGATGGTGTTTCATTGTCTATGTGATATATGAATGAATTTCTTATGTGTGTGATTGTGTGAAGCACGAACTGGTAATGACATTATAACCTACTATTATGAGATGGATTTATATTTTAAAGATATACAAACAAGTGTAAAATCTGTAGAGTTTCGGCATCTATGAATCTGTTCATATTATAGAATTCATTATATATGTATTGGGGTTTTGTGTGAATAACCCTATAGAATGCGAGAGAGAACCCGTAGAAGGAAGATTCCTGCATGTGGAGATTTAGGTATAAACTCTTGAGGAGAATTGATGGTGGAATAGATTTAAGATTTGAAAAGATTATGTGAAGTAAAAATGTCACTGAACTTGCAGCTCAGTTTATGGACAAACGAAGATGAATCTAAAAATTCTGCAATCTGGGTTTTGTGGAGAATGGAGTCTATTGTGTGACTTATGCGTGTTTTTTCGAGAAAATACTTGGCTGAATAGATTTACAGAGTTCTCTTAACTATGTTTTGTTGAAGTGCATGAAGCAACATTTGTTGAGAATGTTTTGCAGCAAGGATGTGAAGAAAGGAAGAACATGGGTTTAATACCCACGTTGAAGTGTTGACCAAGCAAACACAACCCTTCAATATAATCGTTATCCATTTGAAATAACCATAATATTGCATTGAATGGATTGATGGGAAAAAGGATACTAAAGACTGTCTATTGAAATTGTTACATAAGATCGAAATGCACAGAATGTTGGTAGTGTCCCTAGGCTGGAAATGAGAAATTTATAAAGAAGAATGTAAACCAGGAATTTTGGGAATCCTTGCACCAATTGGTATTAGAGTCATTCGTTCTTTGGAGTTATAGTGGAAAAGATGCACTAGGATGATCACTGAGTTCTTTGAAAGAACGAAGAAGTGCTTGCATAAGAGAAGTGGTGAACAGAAGGTTGATTATTCAAGTGGTCAGATTGAACAAAGTTTGAAGACCTAGAACTGTTAAGTTCTGGATAGAGAAGGAATTAGTTCTGCAACAACTGGAAGAAGATTACAATATGAAGTTGTAATGAGGAGATAGGGATATCTCCGCGGGAGAAGTGTTTAAGGTGACAGCATGAAGGAAATCTTGAAGAGGAGTATCAAATACTCAAGAGGTTATGTGATGAAAGAACCAGTTGATACCAAGAGACCAAGCTTAGGAAGGAGGTTTATTGAGGTATTGGTGGCAAGGTGAAAAAGACTTGTTCATTGTAGAGGTTGAGATTGTAGTTCACAAGAAGTCCCAAGAAACTTAGAGAATAAAGAACTCAGAATTCCAACATTAAAATATTGGAAAGTTGATTAAGGTAATGTTCTTTTAAGTTGTTGTCACTGGTTATGCAGTAAATTGTTGACTGCGAGGTCAATGTCTGATTAAGAAGGACTTTGAATTTCTTTGGAAACACTTTCTACCTTGGGAGAGAGGTAGGACAGATTTTGTTGAAGAAATACATCTCAAAGGAAGTATTCTTTGTTAGAAGAACAATGGAAGAAAATTGCAACAATGGTTTATGCTGAAGCATTAAGTGGCAAGAGGTAATGTTTTTGGGATTGATTAGTTACATTGTGAAGAGACTAATTTTTTGCAGGCAGTAGCAAGAGGAAATGAGTAATTGAGTACAGAAGCCATAAGGGGATTCCTAGTGGATAAGACAGAGTAAAGACGTCTGTGACTGAACTAGACAGCGAGGTAAATTGTTGAAGAAGGGCGAATACGTATAGTTCTCCAAGAAAAGTGATCAATTGGAAAAGCGGCAGCCTAGAAGCTTTAGAAGTTGAAGAGTAGGAGTTCTCAAGAGGAGGTTCTGTGTGGGGAACCAAGAAGAAGAAAAAGATTTTCCAAGAAGATGACTTGGTACTGGTGATAAGTAGTAGACTTGTTACAGAGATAGAAGAGGCTTGTTGCATCTCACAAGTGGAGCAAGACAATTCCACAGAGGAAGGAAGAGGAGATGATCATTGATGGTTATCTTAAAGGTTCAGAGAGAATTCACAATCAAAAGAAGGAAATTAGCAGAGATGCCAGTGGAATATTGAGCATGGAAGAGCTTAGTGTGGTATCTGAAGACAAGTTGACAGAATCAACTTGTGAACATGGTTTCATTGCAGCTCACACTGGGCAAAGAGGAGCTCATGGAGAAAATAAGACTATAGTTATTGATGGTAATAGTAAAGGTTCAAGAAAAGGCTATAAAAGATCAAGTAATGATAAACTTGATAGGGAATTAGATGAGATAAAATTACAGTTGAAGGTGATGATAGAATCCATATAGAGGAATATGGAAGACCAAAGATATGATTTGGTCCTTCATAAGAAAAGAATCAAGTGGAGTCAATTACAGAGCAGGCTGAGATATGAAACAAGAGTTCGGCTAGAAGAAGAACTCGGAAGAGCCGAGTTGTAGTATAGGATGTGTATGGAGGAATAGGTTTACTTATGTAAACCTGAACAAGGATCTATTCTCGGTGAGAGTAGTGATGAGGATGAAGGCATGAGACTAGCTAATGGTTTCATGGATCCTTGGAATGATGGAAACCAGTTGAGAGAGCTGATGTTTGGGACAACAAAAGAGGCTATGGAGCCTTTTGATTTTGAAACTAATAATTATTGTATGATTGCAGGTTGCTCAAGCATGAGAGATGATAGACAGGAATCTAACAGTGTCTTAAACCAAAAAAAGAAGATGACTATTCCTAGTCATATAAGAGATTTAAAGAAGAATTATGGCCAAATGAAGAAAGATGTTCAGTTAAAGGACATTCAGAAGACAAGTCAAAAGAAGTATGCCAACGAGTTTGCTGAGATCAAAGAAAGATTCAGTAAACTAGAGCAGTTGATTCAAGAGAGTAATAAACATGAGTATTATGGATGGGAGATGAAAAAGAAGAAAGTGTAATGGCATGCATTGCAGCAGAAGCAAAGGCAACAGTCACTGGCTTGGAGGAAGAATAAAGAGCTCAAGAAAGTTGAGCTTGAGAAAAGATTGGTAAAGAAGGGAAGAATTCATTCATGTGAACATGAGTTAGAGAATTTCCTTAGGAAGAATATTGGAGCTGATACAGAACTAATTGAGAGTCTTATGGAGTATTCTAGAAGTGAAAGTCAACAAGAGGAATTGGTGATGGAATTACCAAATGAGGCTTTAGAGTCTTATTGTTTTAACATTGATTATTTGTGTGTGGATGTAGGATACATTGAAGAAGGACAACTATCTAATGTTGTCATAGAAGAGCAAAAAATTAAAAGTTTAACTTTTCAAAGGATGGAAGAAAGAGATTCCCAAAGTTTTGTGATGAAGCAAGAAGAGAAGTTACTAAACACTGTTGTGGGATATTTTGCAAATATTGGACAGGTACTGAAGATTGTTAATCATGGATACAAACAGGATAGGAAAGAACTACTGATAGTTGTTGCAGAGGATGGATATAGTGAATATTGTGCAGAGTTCTTGGAAGAAATTCCAAGTGAGATGGTAGACTTATGCCATGGGTTAAGTCTTTTGGAGAAGAGACTGAAGAACTAGAGAATATGTATTCAGACTGCAAAATCAGAGTTGAATGAGAATGAATAAGAATGGCAATGGTGGAAAGGATGTTGCAATGCATGGTGAACAAAGTAAAGCATTTATCTTTGGTGAATTGAAAAATTTTAATGAGCATCCATGTGCAAATACAGGGGAAGGAGAGGTAAATAGTGGAGCTACATTGCTTCATAAGAATGAGATTTATTCTCATTTATGGACAAGGAACAAAGAGGAGAAGATTGTCTCAAGAGACAATATTGAAGCAAGTAACTGGGTAAGAGAACCAAAAGAAGGAGATAAACAGATCAAGATACTGAAAAGGTCATTGAGAGAAGAGATGTTTCAAGCACTTGACCAAGCATAAAATTTTCTAAGTTTTCAAACTAATTATAAATTTGCAGGTATAGTGGAAGCAGAAATGAAAAATAAAGAGATACAGATATCTCATGGAAGTGAAGTTGTGTTTTGTTTACAACATGAAAGAGTTAAACATAGAATTGATTTGAATAACAACTAGGAAAGTGAAGTTGTGAGGTGTAATTTAAACCCTGAAATGGTGTATGAAGTGGAAAAGGTAAGACATCTCAAGCAACACAATATTGCTAAGATAGAGGATGAAATTGGAGTGGAAGCAGAAACCAGAATTTATGAAGGATATCAGCGGAAAAGATATTTCTATATCTCATATGTTCATGAGAAGAAGCATGAGAAGGAATATTGGGTGGAACGTTATAATGTTTTTACTCAAGAGAAGATCCAGTCACAAAAGGATGATCCTTATCAATTGGAAAATCAACTGGATAGAGAGATAGATGAGTTGTGGAGACTTATGCAGAAAAATTCCAAGGGAATGTCCAGTAGACAGAAAGGAAGAGGCTAATTGTTTAAGATTGTTGATTGAAAAGGTTGTTACAGGAAAAATTAATGGCAGATTGCAGAATAAAGTGTGGAAGCCTGGTAAGCTAAGACTAGCAATTAATTGTGAGGATAGCAAAGGCAGTGGAGAATTACAACACAAAGTTTGGGATCCAGGTGGAATGAAGACTAAATGCATATGACCTAGAGGTCATAATCTTTTCTATCTCTTGGGAGTATGATGCAGGAGCACCTGCTCAATGATTAAACAATCTAAATTGTAAATCGAACCTTAGGGTCTTGACCATTGCTCAAGAAGGGTTCTATTTGTATGATATTTGTGTAAAATACTAAAGTTTGTAGATTAGAGTTTAGAAGGTTCTAAAAGTGTTGAGTCAACTTAACTAGATTAACTGCTTTAGGGATGACTTGAGGAAGTCTAGGATTGAGTTGTTGGAATGTAGCAGCCAGTCCATGACTCATTGATTTTGGATAAGATAGGATTCTATTTTTAGGATTTGTTGTACGTATGTAGGAAGATAGTTGCAGAATTGTAGGATGTTGTTATGAGAGCTGGTAGTAGCTTTCCATGCATAAATATGTAAGCCTAAGGGCATAAGAAGGTTCGAACCTCAATAGAGGTAGAGATTTTGGTCCAAAAAAATCCAAGCATGGGGACTTGTCCAAACATAGGAGTATGATAGATTTGTACATGTTTTTAAATGATGAAAGAGTTATTGTGCATATGATGTTGTTTCATTGTATATGTGATATATGATTGAAGTTCTTTTGTGTGTGATTGTCTAAAGCACGAACTCGTAATGAAATTTTAACCTATTATTATGAGATGGATTTATATTTTAAAGATATACAAACAAGTGTAAAATCTGTAGAGTTTCGACATCTATGAATCTGTGCATACTATAGAATTCATTATATATGAATTGGGGTTTTGTGTGAATAACCCTGTAGAATGGGAGAGAGAACCCATAGAAGGAAGATGCCTGCATGTGGAGATTTAGGAAGAAATTCTTGAGGAGAATTGATGGTGGAATGGATTTAAGAAGATGTGAAAAGATTACGTAAAGTAAAACCATCACTGGACTTGTGGCCCAATTTATGGACAAACGAAGACGAATCTAAAAATTCTGCAATCTGGGTTTTGTGCAGAATGGAGTCTATTGTGTGACTCATGGGTGTTTTTCGGGAAAAGACTTGGTTGAATATATTTACAGAGTTCTCTTAACTGCATTTTATTGAAGTGCATGGAGCAACATTTGTTGAGTATGTTTTGCAGCAAGTATGTGAAGGAAGGAAGAACGTGGGTTTAATACCCACATTGAAGTGTTGACCAAGCAAACACAACCCTTCAATATAATCGTTATCCATTTGAAATAACCATAATATTCCATTGAATGGATTGTTGGGAAAATTGATACTAAAGACTGTCTATTGAAATTGTTACATAATATCGAAATATACAGAATGTTGGTAATGCCCATAGGATGGAAATGAGAAATTTATAAAGAAGAATGTAAACCGAGAGTTTTAGGAATCCCTGCAGGGAGTTTTGGAAATCCCTGCACCATCTAGTCACAAAAGAAGCAGTCAACAAACAACATCACTACCCAAGAAGACCCGGCCACACTCACAACTCACCCAACAACTTCTCACATTAAAAACTCAACCAAAAGGGAGGCTGTATGTGACTGTTCAAAGAACAGTAGCGTATGTATGCGACTAGGTAGAGAACATCCTACGTATATACGCGACTGTACATACTCTAACCTACAGAGAAGAAAGTGGTAAAATGTAGGCCAAGGGTCAAACCACTCTAGGGGAGTGTCAATGGATGAACATACTACTAAATGTGACACAAAAACGGGGAGAAACTGAGAACAAGTAAAGCACATCGTGCACCCAAACCCCAAAGAAAAACAAGGAACCTCCCCGGCAGAGTCGCCAATTTTGTTACATAGAGAAACTTCCTATGGCTTGGAGTAGACCACAACAGACTGAATGACGCCATAAATCAGTCTGCTTCAATATGCAAGAGAAACAAATGTTGATAACACTAAGGGATATGGAACATACCATATTCCGGACGGTTGTAGTAGATGCCTGTTGAGCTTTTCCAACATGGTTGTACCTACAATTCACCCTCAACAACAACGAACAATGCAAACATGATATATGTTAAAGTGTTAGGTCTAATCTAGCATATATAAATCCAACATGTATAATCAAATACAACTACATCCATGGATAAAAATATTCATAGTCATACACATGTAATGGACGAGAAGTTGATATTTCTATTAATAATGAACAGAGATAACACTGACAAACTCTATCGGCACCTCGTTGAAATGAAGAAACTAAGTCCTCCACCTGGGCCTCCACCACTTCAATCCTTCATCTCAATGGCAATCTCACAAGACAATGGCAAGCTTGGGAAGAGTGGCAATGTGTGCTCAAAAGGACAAAGGGATGCAGACTCAAGCATAAATGAATGAGGCAACAATGAACTATTGTTTCCTTGTTCTCAAATGTTCTCCTCCTCTAATGAACTATAGGCAATGAGGGGTCGAGTCGGAGCATTTCCAAGCATATTGAAGGCCAAGAGTCACGTTATTCAGGACTCATTGAGGAAAAATCCAAATTTTTTATTTTTTGTGCACATTTCTCGATGTACACAAGTTACAGTGGAGCAAGTTGCATGTACACATGGCTTTTAAGCTAAAACCCGCATATGGCAATAAACAGGTGTTTTTTAAAGGATTTCTTGGATCATCAAAGTATATTTTGGGCAAGGGGGGTGCAAAGAGTCTGTAGAGGGCCATGGAGGGCCATAAAAGTGTGATCTACCAAGTGTGGTAAAACCAGCTATTACACCTAGAACAATTACGACTCATTTCTACATTAATTATTTTTCATAATATTAATTTCATACAAAACCAAAATTCGAATTTTAATCTCTTACATGCCTCCCTAGTATTATTTAATTCAAAATTCATACGCATAATTGATTAATTCAATTTTCAACCCCTAGGCACTTGACAAGGTCAACACTTTCAATGTCCTTCCAGGAAGGGACATTACACCAAACAATGTCTAATTAACTTTAAGATCGGACGACTAGAGGATAGTGTGTTGTGTGATGTCATCCCAATGGATGCTTGTCTTTTGTTGTTAGGTCGACCATGGCAGTACAACCGAAATATGATCTACGATGGTCATTCCAACATAGTTACCATGTTGAAAGATGGTGTCCAACGAAGGCTGGTTCCGCTACAGGAGGGCGAGGATGACGAGAAAAGTCAAAACAATTACTGAGAGAAGAGAGTTATAATGTGTTCGACTAAAGAGTTCTTGGAAGAAGAAAAGAAGCAAGGATGTTGGTTCGCAATCATTCTGATGGGCCTTCGCGTGGAGTGACCAAGAGAAGATGTTCTAGTGGAAGTCGAAGAAGTGTTAAAGGAGTTTCGAGATATATTGGTCGACGACCTACCAATAGAATTGTCATCGACGAGGAATATTTCCCATCAGATCGACTTGATTCCAGGATTGAGTCTACCAAACAAGACACCACATCAGATGAAAATGATGGAAAATGTCGAACTCAACTAACAGGTCCAGGTGCTGCTAAATAGAGGTTGATAAGAGAAAGTTTGAGTCCATGTGCAGTACCAGCTGTACTTGCACCCCAAAAAGGAGGAGAGTGGAGGATGTGCACCAATTCAAGTGCCACCAATAAAAATATGATTAAATACAAGTTTCAATTACCAAGGATGGAAGACCTGATTGACTGCTTGAGTGGAGCTAGGTACTTCACCAAGATTGACTTGAAGAATGGGTATCATCAAATCAAAATTTCGAGAAGGGGATGAATAGAAAATAACCTTCAAGATGAAGGAGGGGTTGTAAGAATGGTTGGTCATGTCATTTGGATTAACAAGCGCACCCAATACGTTCATGAGGTTGATGAACAACGTATCGAAACCATACTTTGATAAATTCGTCATAGTTTACCTCGATGATATACTAATTTTCAATCGGACCAAGGGGGGACACCCAATGCATCTTCGACAAGTATTGCAACGACTGCAGGAGGAGAAGTTGTTGGTCAATTTGAAAAAGTGCTCTTTCATGAAAGAAGAGTTAACATATCTGGGATTTGTAATCTCTCGACAAGGGTTGTCGATGGACCCATAAAAAATTAAGGTTATACTAGAGTGGCCAGAGCGGACTAATACAACAGAAGTCATAATTTTGCATGGACTCGCTAGTTTCTATTAGAATTTCATTAAGGATTTCAATTGATATGTGCACCATTGATGACATGCATGAAGAAAGGTGAATTCACGTGGATGGAGGCAGCTTGATGAGCCTTCGAAAGGATGAAACAGAAGGTAATGAAGAGACCAGTAATATCTCTCCCCGACTTTGAAAAAGTATTACAATCCTACTGCAATGCAAGTGGAGTGGCAATTGCAGCTATGTTAAGCTAAGAAGGTCGACCAAACGCATTTTTGAGTGAAAAGTTAGATGAAGCCAAACGAAAATTCTTGGTATATGCACAATATTTTTATGCCATCATTTAAGCATTGAAGAAATGGAGGCATTACCTACTGAGGAGTTTGTATTGTACACGGACCATCAAGCTCTGAGATATTTGAACACTCAGACCAAATTGAATCAAAGGCATATGAAATAAGTAGAATTCCTATAGAGTTATACATTTGAGATAAAGCATAAGTCGGGCAAGACGAATAAGGTTGTTCAAACAAGAGGATTTGAGTCAGTGAAGACGGAATATGAGATCGATGAAGATTTTTGAGACGCATGGAAGGCGTCGACAAAACCATGGAGTGTAGACAAGACCCCATACTTGGGACTACTTTGTTCAAGAGGGAAACTTTTTTAAGGGGCGTCGTTTATGCATTCCCCGAGGATCCATGAGAGAAAATTTAATCAGATAATTACACAATGGAGGACTAGGAGGACATTTTGGTGTCGACAAGACCAGAGCATTGATCGAGGAAAGATATTATTGGACAAAAATGTCGACGGATGTGCAAAAGTGGGTTCGACAATGTAGAATATGCCAACATGCTAAGGGAAGAAGTTGGAATGTAGGGTTGTATACGCCATTGGCGGTACCAACTGTTATGTGGGATCACCTTAGTATGGATTTTGTATAGGGATTACTGAATACGTAGCAGGGTAATGACTCCATATTCGTGGTAGTCAACAGGTTTTCCAAAATGGCACACTTTATTCCATGTCGAAAGACAAGTGATGCTACAAGTATTGATGTTCTATTTTTCAAGAAAGTTTTAAGGTTGCATGGACTACTGAAAAGTATCACTTCAGACAGAGACATGAAGTTTATGGGCCATATTTTGCGGACCTTATGGAAGAATCTAGATACCAAGTTGGAGTTTAGTTCAACATATCATCCACATACTGATGGGAAAATGGAGGTCATGAACCGAAGCCTGGGAAATTTATTGAGATGTCTAACATCTAACCGACCCAATCAAGTTGAAAATGTGTTGGCACAAGCAAAGTTTGCGTACAACAATTCGGTGAATCGGTCCATGGGGATGAATCCATTCCAAGTCGTACAGGGAAGAAATCCACATGGAGTTGTCGATTTGACAGAGTTGCCGACATAGATGCAGAAAATCACAGACGTTGAATCATTTGCAAAGCACATGAAGGACGTGCATGACTAGGGGAGGAAACAGATGGGAAAGAGCAATGCAGCATATAAACTAAGAGTTGGACAACGAAGTTGATTGCATTCATTTGTCAAAGGTGATTTGGTCTATGCACACCTCAGGAAGGAAAGGTTCCCAAGGGGAACATATAACAAATTGAAATTGAAAAAGATCGGTCCTTGTAAGATTCTTAAGAAAATTTTAGAGAATGCTTACGTGTTGGAGTTTCCAGAGGAATTAAACATTTCGTCGACATTCAATGTTTCCAACTTATATCAATACGAGGAAGGATTGACTAGCAAGGAAGAACCGACTATCGACTGGCAAGAGTAGATGTCGAGTCAACAAGGAGAATGAATTGCAGAGGTTCTAGAGGAACGTGTCACTGGTCAGACACGGTGAGCTAAAGGAAAAGAATACCTAGTCTGGTGGGAAAGTAAGGGAATTGAAAAAGCAACCTGGATTTTAGAAGAAGGGTTCAACCAACTGATGGGGAAGTCAAGTAGGCTTCCAACCTAAGGAGGATGATGTAGGGGCATCTCAACCCCTGACAAATAATCGAAGATAAAAGCCAACCAGGATCGATTAAGGGTGAGTCGATGACCCCTAGCGAAGCAAAATTCCGGCAGTCATCGCCAAAGTAATCAGGTGATCACCTAAACCAAGAAGCAATCAATGTGGAGATGTGTTAGAAGGATATACCGATGATTAAGAAACTCCAAGGGAACCATTGAGGAAGGGCAAGGCAGTCGTTCGATGATCGATGATTGGCAAGTCTACTAGTTTGACAGACTCAACGCCATGACAAGGTAGTTGCAGAATTAAATGAGCAGCTATGGCGGTAGTTGAAGTAGACCAAGTGGCAGGAGGAAATGAAGAAGTTGCAAGTAATACCAGAGGGAGATGCGAACTGCATGGAATTCTCCAGGAGCTTCTAGAAAGAGATTTGAGTGAACCATGATGGCTATAAATAGAAGATTTCGGGATAGAAAACAACTGTTGTTGTTCCCATGCTGCTATTCCTAAGCATAACAAGTTAATTGTGGATAATGTATAACAGTCGTTTCGACTAAGTAATAGAGTCCCGACTCTGATTGTATATGTAAATTTTCATCTTTGAGATTAATAGAAGCCATGTTGGAGACATTTACCCACCATGCACACTTAATTTGGTCAATTTGACCTTGTTAAGCCACTACCTAAGTTTTATTGACTTAATTGGCATCAGAGGAGCACTGTATGACATCAGCATGAGCACACCCACGCCTACCTTCAGCCAAGGAGGCCAACTAAGCCTTCTCCTTCATTCGGGGAGGCTAACTAGAGCACTCTGAGGTTTATCTAAGTGTCATAAATGCACCTAATTGCTAACTGATGGTATCAGTTAAGCTGAGTGGTGAAGGCGCCTCCATTCATTATATTGCTTATTTTATTAATATTTAATGAACTGGAGTCAACAGAGGCGCCTCCAACCACCTCCGATGGCCAGTTTGACTTCAGTTAACCTCATCGGGGTTCATTGGAGTTATTGATGTGCTACCACTTGTTGGTTGGCATGCAATGACATGTGTCTGAGCTACTTTCAGTTAGACTCATTCATTCATTGCACTCTGACTTCAGTTAGGACTCAGTTGAGTCAATTAGGACTTGATTAGTTGGTTAACTTGTGTGTTTACTATGGCTTGCATTCAGTTAAGCTACACCCATTCATTCAATTCGAATGACCTCCTTGGGAATTCGAATTGTCTTGGCATTCATGCATCTTGCATGATCATTGTATTGTATTATTCATTATTCATTTGATTATACATAGCTGTTACTTCCATTGCAGCACCATTATGCCATTTTCATGCTTAATTGTCTAAAATCTCTTATGAGACTGTGTTTTAGTCTCTAGATTACTGTGACAGATTAATAAGCCATAATCCTTGTGTTGTTTCATTTGTGTGTGGGTGTTCACTTTGTTTTCTATTGTGTACTTTGATCTGCAACCGACCACGCAAGTCGGCCATATTGCATCCATATGCATAAATGGCAATCAATCTAACACTAACATAAAGAATAACATGAAACTCCAAAAAGTTCATATATGTGTGTGTGGGTGGGAGAGAGAAAACACTAAGTTATACATATACTGAAATGGTAATTGGGCTTACATTAACATATACAACTAACATGATAGAATAACAACATATAACATGCTCTGAAGAAGAAAAAAAACATTAATATTCTCCTCTACAAACATGGATTTGCCTTAATATTCTTCTCCTCTAAAACAAAATGGGTATTCCTTGTTTATACAATTTTTTTTAACTTTATATTTTTTTTAATTTTACTTTCATATTTGTCTAACTTATGTCCCATCAAAGTTATGTTACACATTTCCCCATACCATACTAAACTGTAAAAAGCGCCTTTAAACACAACAAATATGTAAAAATCATAGAAGCACTCCCATATTGCTGTTGTCTTGTCAACATCTTTTACACCATCACAAGCATTCAACGTGAGCAAGGTTGCAACTCAATATGAGAAGATATATGCTTCATGTCTCATTTTTAGTGGCATTGAGGATGATGCCTTCATTTTTGTTTTATATATATGTATTTTCATAATTTTAGTTTTGTACAGTAAAACGTATTCGATTAAATCTTCCAATATACTACCTATTTGATTAAGTATTCCAGTAAAACCCCAAACTTTATCTCCATTAAATCATGTGGAATATCAAGTACCCCTAGGTTTGATTTACTTGGAAAGTAGTTGTGAGGTATAATCCAATAAATCTGAGCATTCATCCTTACATCTAGTTGTTGCTACAGGGCATTTTGGTTGGAGATGCCCTCACAATATTGTGGAATATCAAGTACCCCTAGGTTTGAATTACTTGGAAAGTTATTGGAGGTATAATCCAATAAATCTCGGCATTCTTCCTCACATCTAGTTGCTACAGGGCATTTTGGTTGGAGATGCTCCCACATCCATAAAATATTTTTGTTTACTTGTAAAAGAAATCAAAAGAGAAATAGAAATCGATATTAATATTAATATAAATTAATAGCCAGAGACAGGTTAGACAGTTGCCCTGAATGACGGTAAAAGTCTTCAAGATATTTTGGATATAAATTCATTTTTTAGCAACCACAATGCCAATGCTTATCAGGATAACGAGAAGTGCTTCCTAGCCTTCAAAATTGGAGGATAGAAATGCTTCAAACACTAAGCAAAACCAAAGTTCAAACACACAAAATGATAGGTTGTTGCCCTGAATGACGGTCCAAGTCTTCAAGATATTTAGGATATTAAATCATTTTGAGCAACCAAAATGTCAATGCTTATCAGGATAAGGAGAAATGCCTCCTAGCCTTCATGATTGGTGAAAAGAAATGCTTCAAACACTTACCAACATCAAAGTTGAAACGCACAAAATGATAGGTTTTCTTCTTAAGTTATGAAATTTTAGACTCTAGAGACCTCATCAAGAGTGGTGAACCATACATGTACGATACCTTTGGGCAAGTAGAATATATTTATTACTGGATTATATCT
>LPNX011115872.1:669222-686386 GCA_001517045.1 Pseudotsuga menziesii | reverse complement strand
TGCTATCATGAAGAGTCCTGAATCAATAATTATATGGCAAAGTTCATAAACCAAGCAGCTCATGTGAGAAACAACAGTGAACATTTATGTTTGGGAGACTATCCTAGCTTTTACTTCCACTTTTTATGCTATAGTTCAGAATATTATTTCAACAGAGGTGGAGGGGGCTCAATAAAAGTACATCGGGATATGTATTTCGTCAACTGTTAAAAGTGTTTCTTGTGCCTAAATAAAACAGCCATTTCAAAATTTTAGAGGTTCTTTCATACAAAGAATCCCAACTTCTTTTCATATCATAGATGGACTTCCTTTGGTATCCCCACAAGCATATTCACATCTTGATATAAGCCAAATGGCAATTGAAGTTTCTTCCTTGGAAATTCCTCAAACTAAAATCAACAAGAACATGCCATTTCTACCCTCATTTCTCACTAAAACTAGAGGTCAATATTAATGATAAATGGTCATGTATCAGGAAATATAGAAACACCAAACATTGTAACCATAACATATTCTCAAGATATCTATAATCCTCTCAAACAGAATCCATCTAGCTAACCTAATGAATTTTAGCAAACAATTGTGACCAACATAGAGCAGGAGAGATGCCAAGAAACACTATTAAGATAAGCAAATTCCCTACCATTTCAAGACTTTTTCCGCTGACAAATATGACAAGTTGATGTTAATTTCCCTCCCCATGTCTTGTGAACATGGTATACCCCATTAATGTGCATCAACATCTGTCTGCAATGTATAATATTGCTGCTGCCGTTGACTCTTCTAACCAAAGCCTGAGGTAAGACCTGAAACATTGCATTTTGGATACAAAAATGAGGTAAAGTGTTGCTATCAATTGCACTTCCCAAGTTCCAATCTTAGCCCATGTTTTTTGGGGTTGCTAAGCAAAACAGGGTTGGCTCTTGTTAGATCTGCTACACCATTGCGTTTTCTTGATCATTAAAAAATGAATAGAATAGGAATTGAAAGTAAGAGCTTCCCCTAGCCAATGGGCTGCTCCACCAATGAGCTATATGCCCCTTCATTATGAGCAACCTTAACAGTTTTTAAGTTTTATGATTTATCTTTTATGATTTATCTAAAGGTGTGGATTGCTAACTCCAACATTGATCACTAAAATAGCTCCTCCCGATATTGTATTTCACTGCCACAATTCAATGCCTTGCTTCTCACCTCAGTTCGATGCCAAAATGTATTGGGAAATTTTTTTGCTATTTCTATACCCCAAGACAAGTTCTCCAACTTCCTACAAAATTTGTGTATGTTGGTATTAGCTATCCCCTACTAGGAAAGCATGCATTTTTTTATTGACCTCAAGCCAGCTGCATCCTGGAGTCCTTTTTACTGATCTCTTTTTCATTAGCTTTTGTAATTTTTCAATATCACCCCACCTGCCGACTGCAGCATAGATATTTGAGAGAAGCACATAAGGTGCAACATTTCTAGGGTCCGTCTCAAAAATATGTTCAGCCACGCTTTCTCCTAGCTCTACGTTGTTATACACTCGGCAAGCACCAAGTAAGCAAATCCACACAATAGCATCAGCTTTGATGGGCATTTTATTGATAAAGTCAAGAGCTTCCTGCAGATGCCCAGCACGCGCTAGAAGGTCAACCATGCATCTATAGTGCTCCATTGAAGGTATAAGGTGATAATGTGCACTCATAGAATGAAAGTATTTGTAGCCCTCATCCACTAGGCCTGTATGGC
Source organism: Pseudotsuga menziesii (assembly GCA_001517045.1). Taxonomy (NCBI): domain Eukaryota; kingdom Viridiplantae; phylum Streptophyta; class Pinopsida; order Pinales; family Pinaceae; genus Pseudotsuga; species Pseudotsuga menziesii. The sequence goes on along the minus strand of LPNX011115872.1, from coordinate 684,655 downwards.
TACATGCAAACAAAACATTTAGAAAGGTAACATGGTCTGGGCTCATGCCAAACTGTTTCATCTCTTCAAATAATGTGAGGGCTTCCTTGCCATAGCCGTGCATGGCATATCCTGCAATCATCGTTGTCCAGGAGACAGCGTCTCGTCTATGCATTTTGTCAAATAGCTCACGTGCCATATTTATACTCCCACATTTTGCAAACATGTCTATCAGGGCATTCACCAAAAGCACATCAAACTGATATCCGCTTCTGACTATTTTTTCATAGATCTCCATACCCAGTTCCAGAGCTGCCAGGTTGGCACATGCTGGGAGGATAGTGGTGAAGGTTTTTGAGTTTGGTTCCACACCTGTCAATTGCATTTGCTGAAAAAGATGCAGAGCCTCCTCGCAATGCCCATTTTGAACAAATCCGGCAATCATTGTATTCCATGAAACCACATCTCGTTGAGGCATTTCATTGAACAGCTTCAGGGCCTGGTCAACATACCCAGTATGTGTAAACCCTGCAATCATAGCATTCCATGAGACCACATCTCGTACAGGCATTTTGTTGAAAAGTCTCAGGGCTTCACCAGTAAGCCCGTTCTGTGCAAACGATGTGATCATCACATTCCATGAGACTACATCTCGTTGAGGTATTTCCATAAAGAGTTTCCATGCTTCATCCACAAGCCCATTCTGTCCAATTCCAGCAATCATCGAGTTCCATGAGGCCATGTCACGTTGAGGCATCTCTTTGAACAGTTTTGAGGCTTCATCAAAAAGCCCATTCTGTAAAAAACCTGCAATCATCGCATTACACGCGACGACGCTTATTTGTGGCATTTTCTGAAAGAGTTTCAGTGCTTCATCAACATGGCCCTTACGTGCAAATCCTGTAATAATCGCATTCCATGAAACCACATCTCGTTGAGGCATTTCGTTGAACAGTTTCAGGGCTTGGTCCACAAAACCATTATCTGCAAATCCTGCAATCATTGAATTCCATGAGACCATGTTTCTCTGAGGCATTTCATTAAATAGTTTAAGGGACTCATCAACAAGCCCATTCTGTGCATACCCTGCAGCCATTGCTGTCCAGGAGACAATATCTCGTTGATGCATTTTGTCAAACACTTCGCGTGCCTTCTCTATAAATCCACATTTTGCATACATGTCTACGAGGGCACTCATCACAAAAACATTGGACTCATATCCACATCTTATTATATGTTGGTGGATTTCCACACCCTGCACGAGGGATGGCAGATTGGCACAGGCTGGAAGAACAGAAGCAAAAGTGAATTGATTGGGTTGGACGCCTGTTTTTTGCATTTGGTGAAAGAGTGACAATGCCTCCGCGGGATAAACTCCATGCCTTGCATAACCTGCAATCATGACAGTCCAAGAGCACACATTTCGCTCAGGCATTTGATCGAAAACTCTGCGAGCGTCCAACACATTCCCGCACTTGACATACACATTGATAAGGGTATTGCCTAAAACTGTGCCTGCCATGAATCCCGTCTGATTGATATGAGCGTGAACTAATTTGGCCTCTGGTGAGGCTTTTCTCTTAATGCAACCCTGTAAGAGACACACATAGGTGTGAGAATTGTGGACATGTTTGTCTGTAATATTTAAAATGTGCAGAGCCTCCTTCAAACGTCCCTGGTTACAGAGTGCTGTGAGATGGTGGGCCTGAGCATGACGAACGTTGGCATTGCAGTGTGTTTGACTTTGAACACTGATACTAGTAGCAAACAATCGGAGTTGAAGGTGGTGAAAGATCGTCGCAGCGAACAAAACCATATTCATTTTAATTCCAGAGCCTGAAGGTACTTGGAATTGAATTCACTTCCATGACGCTGCTCCCGCCACCCACCACTCGAAATTTTCATTAGGCAATGGGTTTCGGGTGTAAAGCCACCGGTTTATGTGTGAACGCGAGGTTTTCTCATCGAAGCTAATATTGTTATTTTGTTTATATTTTTAATTTTTTCATCTTTTAAATATAATATATTTTTTTTAAGTTTTTGAATATAGTGTTTTTTTATCTTCAAGGAAACCTCTGTTATACAGTGAAATTTGAATTTGGGTGAGAGTATAACAACATTACTTTCAATTTGTTAAATTTGTAATTCCAAAATATTTTAGAAAAAATAATTTTACAAATTCATTTATAAACCTTAAAAAAAAAAATATTTGCAAATCTATTTACAAGTTTAAATCTTAAAAAAAATTATTAAAAAATTGTTTTAAATAAATATAGTTTGTCTGACTTATAACATTAGTATAATGGTACAACATTCTTATACATATATTATAATGTCATCATAGTAATATGATTAGCATTAATGTATCACACCCATCATCATATAGCCTAGCATGTACGCGAAATGATACACCTAACCAACTAAATTTTATTGCATCATGTCTATTCATTGTTGCTTCACACCCAAAAAGCCTACATATACCATATGTTGTATTATCTCAACATATAATCATAAGAAATGATTGAATTATTTAAATTAATCAATTTTTGTATGATTTATAAATGTTTTAAATTGTTGTGTAAAATAAGTAAATGTATTTTTAAATTTTAATTAGGAGTATGGGTGGGTGAGGATGGGTGGTATGAAGAGGAAAAGTAGTAAGGCTACAAAATAATGGAAGAGGTAAAAAGTTATTTGACTACTTAGTGAATCCATTGGAAGGCTTGGGGTCAAACTTTATCTCTCCAATTTCTGTGCTTCTTTTTCGAGAGATCACACAGGTAAGTCTCTTCCTTTTAACTTTAGGTTATCTTAAGAAATAGAAAACAACTATTGTTTAGGTTACTATGGAAACTCAAACTTCATTCCAAGAGTTAATGCCATGAAGAACTATGAAGACCCTTCTAGGGAAAAGGGGAAGGTATTATTAAAGTCCCCCATAACAAGTTTCACCTCTTTTCCAAAGGGACAAGGGCTCTTTTCCAAAGGGACAAGGTGAGGGTTTTACCTTGAGTGTTTAGGGAAAAAAGGGATCCTCTATCATTTGGTGGATATCTGTTAGATATGAACGGAAGCCAATGTATCACTTAGAGGAATACACTCCCCATGAGCAGTGATAATGGTCAAGGTACTCCTTTAAGATAAAGTAATGGTCCTTACTTGCAAATCACGCTAGTGATACAAACCCCATATAGCATTCAACCTATTTTAGTAGATCTATCACTAAAGGCTTTGATTGAAATGTCTAGTGGCGATCACCAATGAAAAAGTTTCAAGACTAAAATGACAATAGTGGAGAGTCGAAGGCAATAAAACATTCAAAGGGATCCATGTTGAAGAAAAGAAAGTCAAAAATTGTTAAACGGTGTGAAGAGAGGTCAAGGTTGGTTGTGGAGGAGGGAATCATGCTTGGGGCATTCTACACTACTAATGACAGGCCTTGGTTGGGAAATTCCATGGGATAATTATTTATGAAATTTTACAAAGACATTGGATGGAATCAAATTGGTCTATGGTGGTTATCTATGTTCCTCCCTTTCACATCCTTGCCAAGGAACATATTACCTTCTTATTCAACTAGGAGAAGGATACAAATTTGATCAAATCAAGGCATTGGTTGGAACAATACTCACTTGACTCTAAAAAATTGAGAACCTAGGTTTGATCCAACAAAGAATTCATGACCTCACAAGCCTTGTGTGTAAAACTTCTATAACTACTACTAGAGTTGTGGAAGGTTCAAATCCTTAACGATATCAACAGTACATTGGGTAAGCATATATATTTGCATCCTAATCATTGCTCTAATTCTTATATGATAGTGGTAAATATGTGTGTTGAAATAGATCTAAGAAAAGGTCTACTAGATTCCTTTAAGATCTCATATGGGAAGTGAAGTATAGTTCAAAGTATGGACTATCAACATGTCCCCTTCCATTTTCATTGGCATTGACAATATGGGAATATGAAATATGATTTCCCTCCAAATAATTGTAATGGGGTTTTTATTGAAGGATGGCATAATGTTTGGTCTCTCTGAGACACTCTCAGGTTGTTGATAACACTAAGGGTAATAAAATGATTGTGCCATATGTTAAGGACCCACTCGCCACCTGCAAGGGCCCATGAATGAAACCATGTGGGAAATAGGTTCCTTTAGAGAGAAGTACCAATTTAAGGATATCATAATGGACAAAAAGAGTTTCTTCCAATGTTATAGGTACAGAATCTCGAAAGAGAAACTCCATAATGGATCCTTTATCTAGTGATAAGGAGACAAGAGCCCCCTCAAATTCTATTCTAAGTGAACCTACACATGTTATCAACACAATGGAGGATATGCTCCAACCTCCTAAAACAAAAGACGAGGTAATGCAAGACTAATTGTTTGAGGAGATGAGAACCAAGGGAAATAATTGATTCAGTTAAAAATAAGGTATGTGGGGAGGGGTTTTCTTGTAAGGAATTACAAAGCATTGAAAGAGAGATTCTAAATGGCCCAATTAAGAAAAGGGTTGAGTTGAAATATTAATTGAAATATTATAAACCAACTGCAAGATGTGAAGATGGAAGGTAGCATAAAATGGGATGGATGTGAAATTGCAATAGGCTAATCACAAGGAAGGAAACCCTTCATCCACCTAGCGAACGATAAGGAACAAAGAAAATTCATCATTGGGAAGAAAATTAATATATCATGGACTCTTAGAGAAAGGAAGTCATCCAAAATGTCAAGAACCAATACTACTATCAATGAACATTTGAGGTTTAGGTGCAACCCATAAAAGGAATTCTCTTCATTTATTAGTTAAGACTCACAATATTGATGTTATTTGTTTTCAAGAAACAAAACTAGTAGGTAGTGTAGCCATCAATACCCTAAAGAGGGTTCTTAGGGGATGGGAATTTGTGGTCTTAGATTTACAAGGAATGTAAGGTAGTATAATTATTGGATTGAACAAAAGGTGTGGTTTTTCCAATTTAGAGCTACTCCAATCAAGAATAAAGGTGAATGTACAATCTCTAAACTATCTAGGTAACATTATATGTTTATAATATGTATGGCCCTTATGTGAATCAAAGATAGTTTTGGGAGAATTGGTTCGAGTAGGAAAACATTAGAAGGGGGAATGATATTATTGGTGGAAATCTTAATTTCACAATGAAGACAAGTGAGGTATGGGGAAGGGAGGGAAGTCCCTTAACATTTTTCTCCATCCATGATTTTGAAGGGGATAATTCAAGTGTGATGTGGAACCATTAACCTTAATCCCCACATATGGAGGAATACTTATTTAGGAGAAGAGGGAATATCCAATATTATTTGAAAAAAATATTCTTATGATGAAGGCTTAGTAGAGGTAGATAATATCCTATAATTGGTAGGCCCTATGGGATTATCATGTCATTCTCCTACTTTTCTACAAATGGAGAGTGATGACCTAAAACCACTTGACCCTTTCAAATTTAATCATAATTGGCTACAAGATTATGAATATTGGCACTCAAGGAATCAATGAATGTCAATAGTGCAACTAATGGGGTCATAACCATATTTCAATTCCATAAATCCTTGAAGAATATCAAAAGGTTAACAATGCACAAGGAAAAATAAAATTAAAACAACAATCATTTGGAGTTGCAAGCAGTGGAATCTCATATTTAATATATCTATGAGAAAAATACCAATGGATCTTTACTAGTGAAGATGTCCAATTAATTTGATGATGGATGCTTTCACAATGGTTAGACATTGTCAAAGCTTCAAGATGCACAGTGTGGAATTTTTTTATATCCGACGTTTTAGGTGGACACTCCACCCATCCTTAGGGAATCATAATGAAGTTGTTGTATAATGGAAAAAGATTAGGATCATTAAAAAATGAGATGAAAAACTAATTATTGGAGACAAAAACACAAGAAGGGGGTTTCATCCAGAAAAATAAAGAAAATGAGTAAAGTAATGTAAAATTTTAATTTTTAATTTAGTTAAAAAATGATGAAAAGGGGGGAAATAAAATATAGAAAATTATAATAATAAAAAAATTACACTTTAAATTTTTTTAAAGGTTTTACAATTTTAAATTTTAAAAGGTTTTTCATTATTTTATTAACTAAATAAAAAATTAAAAGAATTACATTACTTTAATATTCCATATTTTATTTTTTGGAATAAAACCCCCTTCCTATCTCCAATGGTTAGCTTTTCATCTCATTATTTATTGACCCCAATCCTTTTCCATTATACAACAACTTTATTATGATTCTTTGAGCAAGGGTGGAGTCCACCCAAAACATCGGATTTAAAAAACCTATGCACGGTGCATCTTGAAACTTTAATACAATGACCAGTCGATTCTAAAAGTTAGAGGACTCAAGTTAGGAACTTATAAATTGGGAAAAGTAACAATGGAGACTCAAAAGTAGGGCCACTTGGGTTTCTCAAAGAAATGAGAATTATTAATGGATTTTTCACACTTTTGCAAACATGAACATAATCTTAGAGCTTCAAAATGTTGATGGGATTAGAATAAAATGTATCCAAGATATCTTTAAGGTAGGTACAACACACTACTAGTATTTATTTAAGGAATCAATGGGGAAATATCATAGAAATTGTTAGAATAACCCCCTTTCAACCTAGGTTTATGGAGGAGAATCAAAACGACCATTTTGTGTACCTAGTCTCAAAGGAGGAACTAAAAGAGGTAGTATACTCTTTTAAAGGAGAGAAAAAATGGGTTCAAATGGGTGGCACATTGAATTCTATATGGGTTTTTATGAACTTATGGAGGAATTTTTTTTGGAAATTGTCGAGGAATCTATAATCTTAAGGAAATTCCTTAGAGACTATAACTCAACTTTCCTTTCATTGATCCCCAAAAATGTAGGACTATATCCTTTATGGACTTTAGATCAATCTCTTTATGCAATGTTATATATAAAATCACAGCCAAATTAACAACCCGAAGGAAAAAAAACTAATCCCATCAAAGGTAATATTACTAGAGGTTAACTACCACTTACTGCATGTGCATGCATCTGTTAGGGTGCCTCCTAGACCAATCCATACATTTCAGGAGCCATTGGGAGTCTCGGCACCAACCTACTTCAGTCAGTTGGTGTTAGCACTAGTTAGTCTTAGTTAGCCCTCAGTTACAGTCAGTTACTTCATAGTCAGTTAGGCTGTCGCTACTAATGCATGGATAATGCATTGTTGCATGGGGAGGAGCGCTTTTCCTACGTACCTCACTCTCAGTTGCACTGAGTTAACTAGTTGTTACTACTTGTTGGAGTTATTGGTCATCGGGAGCTGTCTATTTGGGCTCCGATATTGATTAGGAGACCTTGAGTTAGAGATTCAGTTAGATACAGTCTTATCCACTTGGAGGATTCGAATTCATTACTCATGCATTCGAATTCTACCAATGTAAACTACATTGTAACATTGGAAATTATTATGATGAATATATTGTAAATTCCTGAGCAATACTTGTCCATTTCCTGTGTAGTTTTTCTTGTTGGATTTGTATTTTCATTCTCCATTCAATTGCTGCAACATAATCAGAACTCTCTACCTAAAGATTTAAATGGCATTCAAATTCTAACATGGTATCAGAGCCTTCTCAAGCAGGTTTCATGCTTGTTTCTCCTCATCAAACATCAGAAGCACTGGGTTTCCCCAGAAGTCCCCTATGAAAATTTGCTAGCTCTTGATTCATTTAGATCAGCGAAGAGGGCGTGACGGACCCTGAAAACATGTTCATGTTTGGAGGAAAAGCATGATTCTAACAGTTCTTATGTTTTAGTGTTATTTGCAGTGAAATTAACAAGTGCTACGTAGCTTGAAAGAAGCATTAGCAGTCTCCCTGCCGGAGCAATTATGAGTTCTCAAACTCCTGAGCCACGGATACTCACAACTTCCAATTACCTTGATTGGAGGACTGATATGTAGCTAGCATTGCGCAAGCATGGATACCACAGGATCATACATGGATGGGAGGCTGAGCCTCATCAGCCGATAGAGCAGAACAAGTTCCTAAACCCTTGTGATGAAGCATTTAAGTACTTATGTACTTATATTTCCAGAGATCTCCTCTTTCATCTAGAAGGATTGAGGACTCCCAAAGAATCCTGGGAGAATCTTGATAGCTTGTTTAACAAACAAGATGAGCTTTGGGGACACATTTTGGAGAATGAGTTGGTATCTTTACATCCCAGAAGTTTCGAGACTATTGAGCAATTCTTCTCCAAATTCAAGTCTCTATTGCTACAATGCAGACAGTGTGGGATAGAGCAGAAGGATGAGAATAATGTCCTTTCAATACTCAGCAAACTAGGTCATGAGTACTCTGTCTATGTCTCTATGTTTCATTCCAAGCGGGAAATATTTCCTAATTGGAAACTTCCTTCCTTAGATTCATTCTCTAAGTCCTTAATCAAAGAACAAGACAAATTGATTCGAATGGGAGTCATCCAGACTTCCAAAGATCAAGCTCTCTTGGTTACTGACTCTTCCAATGCACAAGCAAAGGGGAAATCAAAGAAGAAGGAGCAAAAGGTAGCTAATTTGAAGCCTAAACAAAATCATCAAGCTTCTGAAAGGGCCTCTGGCTCTAAGAAGAAGAAATTTGGGAAGATATTATGTCCCTACTGTGAAAAAGGGTATCACCTTGAAGATCACTATATGAGGAAGGAAATTGATGAAATGTCTGCTCTTCTCAAGCATCATAACATTCAAATAGAAAAACAGTCTGATAATGGACATGAAAGATGCCATGCTTTGAAAGAAGGACTACCTCAGTCTTCAACCTATTTGATTGGTTCTAAAGCCTCCAACCACATGGTTTCCTCCAAGGATCTCTTTTCCTCTCTTAGTGTCAAAGAAGGGCCCACTATTCACATGGGAGATGATTCCCAAATCCCAGCAGCAGGGAAGGGCACCATCAAAGCGAAGCATGGTGTGTTCAGAGATGTCCTATATGTGCCCTCACTTGTAGCTAATCTGTTGTCTATTTATCATATGACTCATACTGGATTTCCAAAGCAAGTATTGTTTGGACCTAACTCAGTAGAGATCATCAATATCTCAACTAGGGAGATTGTAGCAAAAGGGATTACTGATCATGCCTCCAAGGCATATTATTTCTCTCACTTCATGCCATTATTAGTTCCAACATCATCACAACTTTCATTCGAAGTTGATGAAGGTATAAAAATTCCTTCACTTACTATTGCAGTTTCAGACTTAAATTCTGACATTTCTGATTTAGATTTAGAAGAGGAGTCATCCTAGTTTGATCCAGACATTGAGGTTACAACTCAAAGGGATCTATATCCAAATCCACCATCTACCTCATTCTAGCGGCCTAAATGGGCCAATCAGCTCATAGAAGCAGTTGGAGATGGTGTTGGGGATCCAGATGACAAAAGAAGAATGAGGTCCCAGTATCAGAAGGAGAGTGCATCACTGTCTCAAAAATATCCTCTTCTTGCTGAGAGGTGTTTTATGATGCTTGGGTCATATCCTCAATCCTTCAGGGAGGCTTTCCATGATCCTAGATGGAAAGCAGCCATGGATGAGGAGTTTGACTCATTACATGACAACCAGACCTGGGAACCTGTCCCCTTACCTCCAGGAAGGAAGCTGGTACAGTGCAAATGGATCTACAAAACCAAAATAGCTGTTAATGGGACCACAACCAAGTATAAGGCTCGGTTGGTGGAAAAAGGGTATTCTCAGGTCCAAGTCTTGGACTACAATGAGAAATTCACTCCAGTAGCTATAATGGACTCTATCAAGCTAGTATTGGCCATTGCTGCTTCCAAGAGATGGGAAGTACACCACATGGATGTGAAGAGTGCCTTCCTCCATGGGGATTTGGAGGAGGAGATCTATATGAAACAACCTGAGGGGTTTATTGATGATCCTTCCTTAGTCTGCACAATGAGAAAATCATTGTATGGACTCAAAAAAGCCCCAATGGCATGGTACTCCAATGTGGATGCTTTCCTCATCTCTCAAAAGTTTGAAAGGTGCAAATCTGATTGCAATGTCTACATGAAGAAGGAGGGGTTCTTGCTTCTAGTTGTATTGTATATGGATGACTTGCTCATCACTAGTAGCTCTGCTGCTGGATTGAGCAACATCAAGTCTACTCTTAATAAAGCATTTTCTATGACTGACTTAGGACTGTTAAGACAGTTCATTGGTCTCAAATTAAGTCAAAAGACTTCGGGAATCATGATCTCATAGTCCAGGTATTCATCAGATATGCTTAAGAGGTTCCACATGGAAGATTGCAAGGCATCCCCCTGCCCTTTCTTATCAAGCATCGGGATTGAAGAAGGTGGTTCCACAATTTTAGTAGACAACACTCTCTACAGACAGCTCATCGGAAGCCTTATGTATCTCACTCATTCGAGACCAGAAATATCTTATGATATGGTGCTGCTGCCAGATATATGCAGGAGCCACATGAGCTGCACTAGAAGGAAACAAAGAGGATCTTGAACTATGTGCATGGTACTATTGATTATGGGATCCACTATGCTGCTAGAGCACAACTAGATCTCACAGGATTTATAGCCTCAGATTGGGCAGGAGATGGAAATGATAGGAAATCCACCTCGGGTTTTGTATTCATGATTGGATCTGGACCAATTTGTTGGTCCAGCAAGAAGCAAACAGCCCTTGCACTTTCTTCAGCATAAGTAGAGTATCGGGGAGCTGTGAATGCATCTATTCAGGTAGTTTGGTTGCATGGCATCTTGACAGAGTTTGGGATTCAGACTTCACATATAGTAGATATTTATTATGACAACCATAGTACAATCAAGATCTCCAATGATCCCATTCAAAAGTAGAGGACAAAGCACATAGAAGATCACATGCACTACATTCAGGAACTGGTGCATGATAGAACCATCACACTGCACTATTGTCCGATAGAGGATCAGATTGCAGATATTTTTACCAAGTCTTTTACTGAAAATAGATTTGCCTTTCTCAGGTCTCTTTTTGGCATTAAGGCTTGATTTTCAGTTCCTATCTTGAGGGGGTTTTTGTTGGAGACATTTACCACCATACACACTCTTTTTGGTCAAATTGGCCTAGTTAAACCACTATCCTAAGTATAATTGACATTAATTGACATCATCTAGTCACACCCACGCCTACCTACAGTCAAGGAGGCTAACTTAGCCTTCTCCTACAATAAAGGAGGCTAACTGGAGCACTCCGGGGGTGATCTGAGTGATATTAATGCACCTAATTGCTAACTTGTGGTTACAATCAGTTCAACCAGTCAGTTAAGGTGCCTCCTCTCATTAAATATATTATTTAATGATTATTTATTATTTAATGATCTGGAGTCAACAGGGGCGCCTCCACCAACTTCTGATGATAAGTTCAGCTTCAGTTAACCTCATCGGGGTTCATTGAAGTCATTGAGCACTAGCACTTGATGGTTGGCTTTCTATGACATGTGTTTGATCTCCTTCAATTGAGATTCAGTCATTTATTGCACTCTGACTTCAGTTAGGGTTTGGTGAGTCAATTAGGGTTTTGGTCAAGTGGTTAACTGAGCGTGAACCAATGGCTTACAGTCAGTTAAGCCAGACTCACTCATTCAATTCGAATAACCTCCTAATGTACTCGAATTCCTCATGGATTCAAGCCATTTGCTTGACATTGTAATTGTAACTATTCATTGTTTATTGAATATACAGGGAGGAAACCATTATGGTTCCGATTAACACCATTTATGAGTTATTTGTTGATTATTTCTTGATGAGATTGATTATTTGTTCCTAGATCAATGTGCAAGATTAATATTGTATCAGAGCATACGGTAGGATGAAGATCTATCTCTCAAAAACAAGCTTTTTGACAGATTTCTCCATGAAAAGTGAACAATAGCTCAAAAATCCAGCACTGCACCAGAAGCCAAGGCTTACCACTCAATACCCCAAGTAAAGAACTTGTTGATCAAGCTTGCTTGATTGACTATGCTGGGTGTGATGAAAGCCTAGAATGTGCAGGCTGTTTGACCTTATTTTTTCCTTTCTGTTTTGATTTTCAGGTTTCTACAGGTGAAGCATTCGCTCCAGCACATCCAGATGCCCTCCTCAACAGATCTCTTGACTCCATACAGTTTCCACTCATGGAAACGTGATATGGAGATTCAGCTACACTCCAAAGGACTTTTTAGAGTCACCATGGACATTGAAGTTGAGCCTGGATCCGCCATAGAAAAATCAAAATTCTTGAACAAGAAGGATGAAGCCTTCGGTTTCTTGTGCCTCTCTATTTCCCGAGACCTTCTCTTCCATCTTACTGATTTAAAGAGACCGAAAGAAATATGGGACAAATTGGAATCTCTATACAGAAAGCATGATGAATTGAGGGTTTACCAACTCGAAATGAACTCATGTCTCTCCAACCTTCCAATTTCGAGACTCTGAATGATTTCTTTACAAAGTTCAAGCATACTGTTTTACTCTTGAAGCAATGCAATGTGGAGAAGGAGGATGATCAGCTCATCCTTGTCATACTCTCCAAACTCGGGGCTGATTATTCAGTTTTTGTTTCTACATTCCGTGCAGGGAAGCTCACAACCCCTAGATGGAAGATTCCTACACTCAATGCCTTCATTGAGTCCCTAACAAATGAACATGACAAGCTTGTCCAGATGGGGATCATCCAATCTTCCTGTGATCAAGCCCTCGATGTCTATGGGCCCAAAGATCTGAAGGGTAAAGGAAAGCAGCAGAAAAATTAGAAAACTAAATTTGATGCTCCCAAGCCTAGAGTTGAAAACCAGCAACATGATGAATCTTCTGGCTCAAGGAAGAACAAAGGAAAAGGGCACAATGGGAAAGAAAAAGTCAAGTGTTCTTACTGCGAGAAGGGTTTTCACCCTGAACATGCCTGCATGAAGAAAATTTTTGATGAAGCAACCTCTCTCCTTGAGAGGAATCACATCAATCTTTTGGAGAGCTTTTGGAGGAGAGATCACCAAGATCGGGAACCACAACATGAGAAAGGCCATGCCCTCATGGAAAGCACTTCGAAGTCGAAAGCACTGCTGATTGAATCTGGAGCTTTGAATCACATGATGGATGAAAAAGACTCCCCTTGGAGACTGGAAAAACCATCCCCATCCACATGGGAGATGACTCCACCATCATTTCCGAAGGACAAGGTACTGTAGATCTTGAAAATGGTTTTTTCTCTAATGTTTTGTATGTACCGTCTCTAGCACCAAATCTCCTTAGTGTCTATCAGATGAAACATACAGGAATGCCTAAGAGAGTTTCTTTCAGCCCAAATTATGTTGAGATAACATAAATTGCATCCGGGAAACTCATTGCAAAAGGCCTTGCAAATCATCATGCAAAAGCCTGTGAGTTCTCTCACTTTGTTGCGGATGCAAAGCCCACTACTCTGCTAACTCATGGAAATGAGGTTAGTAGGCTATGGCATGAGAGGTTTGGCCATCTTAATTTCAAATACTTGCAGCAATTACAAAAAAAATCCATGGTTGAAGGCCTCCTAGTCATCAAGGTAACCATGGGAATTTGCAAGGGTTGTGTGATTGGAAAACACCCTGAGCACAAGTTCGATCGGGGGAAGGCAAATCGAGCTACAAGCATATTGGGGCTGATACATTCTGATATCAGTGGTCCGATGCCTATCACATCCATGAATGGATCAAGGTACCTCATTACTTTTATTGATGATTTTTCAAGGTATACATGGGTTTTCTTTCTCAAAAAGAAATCAGGAGTATGTGAAAAATTCTCTGAATTGAAGGCCTTGATCGAAAATGCCTCTGGGCTTAAGATCAAGATCTTGAGATCTGATAATGGAGGGGAGTATGTCAGTAATGAGTTTCTGTAAGTATGCTCCCAAATTGGTATTTATCTCTAGCATTCAATTCCCTACACTCCCCAGTAGAACGGAGTAGCGGAAAGGAAGAACCGGTCTCTCAAGGAGATGACCACCTGTATGTTGGAGTCAAAGAAGCTTGCTGCAAATTTGTGGGCTGAATCCATGCATGCTACAGAATAAATTTAGAACAGGGTGCTATACTCATCCATGAAAGGAAATACTCCTTTCTAAGCGTACTTCGGATACAAGGCAGATGTGTTGAACCTACGGGTGTTTGGGTCCACTGCATGGGCCCGAATTCCGCTTGATAAAAGAAGGGATTTGCAACCGCAAAGCATAGAATGTTTGTTTATTGGGTCTCCTGATGAATATAAAGAATTAAAGCTGCTAGATATCAAGACCAAATAGATCATCATTGAGAGAAGTGTCAAGTTCGATGAGCCTCTTCAGGAGATGGAACTAGTGAAGGAGAAAACTGTTGAATTTCCTTCCTATTCTACTGAATATTTGGATGATGAAACTGGGGGCGATGACCCTGATTTGGATCCTCTGATTTCTGATATCAGTGTGCAGAAATAATCATATGCTGAATCAGAAATTGAAGTGCAAAATCATCTTCCTACATGGGCCCAACAGACACTCTCCTCCGCAAGAGACAACATTGGAAATCCGGATGATCCAAGGAGAACCTAGTCTGATTTCCGAAGAGCAGGTATTGCACTCTATTGTTCTGATAATTTACTGTCTAAAACATGATATTTGATGATTATTTCAGATCCAAAATCCCACTACCATGCTCAGAATGATCCGAGATGGCAAGTTGCCATGGATGAAGAGATGAATTCTCTTTAGAAAAACACTACTTGGGAGCTAGTTTCTCTTCCTCCGGGAAGGAAATTGGTTCAATGCAAGTGGGTGTTTCAGAAAAAGGTTGCTGCTGATGGAAGCACATACAAATATAAGGCAAGGCTAGTAGCAAAAGGTTTATCTCAGGTCCAAGGAGTGGATTACCATGAGACCTTTGCATCGGTTGCAAAAATGGACTCCATTCGACTTGTTTTGGCAATTTCAGCATCCAAGCACTGGGAGGTGCATCACATGGATGTTAAGTCAGAATTTCTACATGGAAATATTCATGAGGAGATATACATGAAGCTTCCTAAGGGCTACATCACTGATCCATCTTTGGTTTGCAAACTAAAGAAGTCACTATACGGGTTAAAACAGGCCCCAAGAGAGTGGTATTCCAAGATGGATGCCTTTCTTCTCTCGCAAAACTTTCAGAGATGTATATCAGATACAAATGTGTATTTGCAGCAGCATGATGGTAATATAATTATAATTGTTTTATATGTTTATGAATTACTAATCACAGGTATCACAGTTGCCTCCATTTCAGCCATCAAAACTGCTCTCCACAATGCCTTTGAAATGAGTGATTTGGGGCTTCTAAAACAATTTTTGGGGCTCGAAATCGAGCAAAATTATGATGGGATTATGGTCACTCAGTCCAAATACACTTCAGACCTATTAGTCAAGTTTAACATGGCTGAATGTATG
>LPNX011115872.1:604254-669180 GCA_001517045.1 Pseudotsuga menziesii | reverse complement strand
CCTTGAAGAAGGAAAACACACACCTCCCATGGACTGCACTATCTATCGACAGCTGATTGGTAGCTTGTTGTACTTGACACATTATAGGCCTGATATTTGTTGTACCATGAATGATGTATCAATATACATGCAGGAGCCTCATGATCTTCATTGGAAGGCGGCCAAGAGGATCCTCCAGTATATTCAGGGAACCAGGACCTACGGCATTCACTATGCTGCAGACTACGAGCTAGAGCTGGTTGGATACACAGATTCCGATTGGGAAGGTGATTCTATTGATCGGAATTCAACTTCCAAATATGTATTCATGTTTGGTGGTGGCCCTATTTTCTGGTCAAGCAAAAAGCAGGCTGCCATAGCACTATCTTCAACAGAGGCCGAGTATCAAGGAGTGGTGAATGCTTGCATCCAAGCAGTTTGGTTGCAAGGCATTCTTTCAGAGTTTGATCTTGGTAGTACTTTGTCCACTGTCCTATTTTGTGACAACTAGAGTGATATTAAGATATCCATGGATCCAATTACCAGGTAGAGGACCAAGCATGTAGAGATTCACATGCACTACATCAGGGAGCTAGTACATGATAGGACCATCATTCTGCAATACTTCCTAACTGATGAGCAGATTGAAAACATCTTCACCAAGAGCTTTTCAGAAAATAAGTTCACTTACGTCCGTTCACTATTGGGGGTGAGTTCATCAGGGTGATTCAGACTACTTTCAGTGTTGAGCTTGAGGGGGGGTTTTTCCCACTGGGTTTTCCCTCTTTTACTCACTTAGTTTGTTTTGAGCATTGTTTCAGTTTCAACATTGCATAGGGTGACCTATGGCCTTAGTTTTCAGGGCCCTAGCATTTTTATGCATCTATGTTTTCTAACTCTTCCTGAGTATAGCTTAAGGGGGGGTGTTGGAGACATTTACCACCATACACACTCTTTTTGGTCAAAGTGGCCTAGTTAAACCACTATCCTAAGTATAATTGACATTAATTGACATCAATGGAGCATTAATTGACATCATCCAGTCACACCCATGCCTACCTACAATCAAGGAGGCTAACTTAGCCTTCTCCTACAGTCAAGGAGGCTAACTGGAGCACTCCAAGGGTGATCTGAGTGATATTAATGCACCTAATTGCTAACTGGTGGTTACAATTAGTTCAACCAGTCAGTTAGGGTGCCTCCTCTCATTAAATATATTATTTAATGATTATTTATTATTATTTAATGATATGGAGTCAATAGGGGTGCCTCCACCAACTTCTGATGATCAATTCAGCTTCAATTAACCTCATCGGGGTTCATTGAAGTCATTGAGCACTAGCACTTTATGGTTGGCTTACTATGACATGTGTTTGATCTCCTTCAGTTGAGATTATGTCATTTATTGTACTCTGACTTCAGTTAGGGTTTGGTGAGTCAATTAGGGTTTTGGTTAAGTGGTTAACTGAGTGTGAACCAATGGCTTACAGTCAGTTAAGCCAGACTCACTCATTGAATTCAAATGACCTCCTAAGGTACTCGAATTCCTCATGGATTCAAGCCATTTGCTTGACATTGTAATTGTAACTATTCATTGTTTATTGAATATACAAAGAGGAAACCATTCTGGTTCCGATTAACACCATTTCTGAGTTATTTGTTGATTATTTCTTGATGAGATTGATTATTTGTTCCTAGATCAATGTGCAATATTAATAGTTTTCCCAAGAGGTTTTCCTACCTCATTTGTATTATGTATTTTAGATTGTATATTGGGTGACCTATGGTCTTGTTACCAGGGCCCACAGTTGTCCAAAGGATTCAAGGGGGGTGTTAGTATTATTAATCCTCCCTTGTTTATACTTTCTATTAGATTAATTAGCCTAACCTAGGAACCTAATTTAATTAAATGGTTCCACTAGTGAAATTGGGTCCACTTGGCCCAAAGGGGCCACATGTACCAGTCATTGAAGTGTGGGGAACACTACTAGAGGTTAACTGCCACTTACTGCATGTGCATGCATAAGTTAGGGTACCTCCTAGACCAATCCCTACATTTTAGGAGCCACTGGGAGTCTCGACACCAACCTACTTCAGTCAGTTGGTGTTAGCACTAGTTAGTCTTAGTTAGCCCTCAGTTACAATCAGTTACTTCGTAGTTAGTTAGGCTAGCGCTACTAATGCATGGATAATGCATGGTTGCATGGGGAGGAGTGCTTTGCCTACCTACCTCACTGTCAGTTGCACTGAGTTAACTAGTTGTTACTACTTGTTGGAGTTATTGGTCATTGGGTAGTTGTCTATTTGGACTCCAATATTGATTAGGAGACCTTGAGTTAGAGATTCAGTTAGATACAGTCTTATCCACTTGGAGGATTCGAATTCATTACTCATGCATTCGAATTCTACCTATGTGAACTACATTGTAACACTGGAAATTATTATGATGAATATACTTTAAATTCCTGAGCAATACGTGTCCATTTCCTGTGTAGTTTTTCTTGTTGGATTTGTATTTTCATTCTCCATTCAATTGCTGCAACATAATTAGAACTCTTTGCCTGAAGATCTAAATGGCATTCAAATTCTAACAAATATCTCTTAAATAGATTGGTTTATTGAACCTTAGATAGATTCATGATGTAATTGGGGTGGTTTAGGAATCCCTCACTCAATCAAAACAAAAAAACTAATGTCTTTCATTATAAAGTTGGATATATCCAAAGAATACAATAAAATGTCATGGTTATACATCAAATTAATCTTAATTATATAGGGTTCAACCTACCATTGGTAAATTGGATAAATGGGTGTCTAACCTCAACTTCCTTTTTAGTCCTCATTAATGACTCAACAACCCCTTTCTTTAAACCATTTTTTGGGCTTCATACAAGAATGCACTTTATCGCCATTACTCTCTCTACGAGAAGCATGGGGTAGAAAAAGGTTCTTGATCCATTTTAGAGTAAGGGGAGGTCTAAGGGTATACAATTGGAAATACAACATATATTGACACATTGTCTATTCATAGATGATATATGCATAAAATTCTTGTCCAACGCACGTTATGATTCATAGAACTACCATTCTAGTAGGGGATATAGTATCTCAGTTTCGGTCTCAAAACATATGAATATGGCCTCAATGGGTGGATATGGCTCTATTCATAAATTTTAAAATAATAAAGGTTTAGTGTAATAAGTGGTTATCTCGACAGGTCAGGGGGGATTACCCTATTCAAGTCAATCTCATAATCAAAATTGAATATTGGCATCCCATTTCCCACATTATTTTTTCTTAACCAGAACCATAGAGGGAGAACTTCTATTAAAAGGGAGTTGCATCCGAAATGTCCATCCCAAAAAGAAAAATTACATAGCACTTTGCCTTATTAGATTCCAAAATTACACTTTTATTTAGTCTCTGTATTTATCATAATCCCTAATCTTTTCCCTATTTTTATAGCCAAACTAGCTTGTATATATTCTTACAAAATTGCTTCCTACTAGTTTAATTTTTGCAATACATTTATCAAAAGAAAACATGGTAAGTTTTATCACCAAGGATTCCAATGTTTGTTGTTGGTGCCATTGAATTTTGAGTGCTTTCCTCAATTTGATATAGTGGCTAGTCACACTGATTGAAAAATTATTCCTCCTTAAGTGCTTGCGAGTTTTCATAGGGGGATTTGATAGTGGAGCAAGCTACAGGAATGTTTCTACAATATTTTGGATCTAATCCATTCTTCAAATACTTTACTTATTTTTGCAAGCATTGGGTTTGGTCCTCCTTTTCCTTCAACTTCCCTTTTAATATGCAAACCTATGAAGCCATCAACATGTTTCTGGTTGTCCTCCTTTCCAACTGATTGCTCAAGTGACTCTATTTCTGCTTGAGGGATTGTAATTTGTCCTTTGTTAGATTTTTCAGGTCGTGCTTCCATGTCTTGAGATGACTTGTGAAAAATACCACTAACTCCTACACCTATTCTATCTTATGCTCACGTCACTTACATGCATTTCTGGATGAAACTATTACCTCCCCACCCTAGTCTTGAATTTCTCCTTGGTTTAGTTCCATCTGGTATTTGCATTTAATTTTTTTCTAATTCTCCTGCTTCCTCCTTGATTAGTCTGTCTCCTCCTTCCACCATTTCAAATGCATTATGAATACCTTCCTTGAATGATATATTATCCTATTCTCACCTTCATATTCTACATACCCTCGACATTTCATGATGACTCCCACACTGAGACTACAAAGAATTCGAGTTTTCTCATCTCATTCATGTACTTTGTCATGCCTTTCACACAATGAAACAATGATTTCTAGATGTCAGATGCCAAAACATTGATGCTTCTGACTTATGACATCTCTCTCACTCATGATTACTTCATTTATAGATGGGATCATACAAGATGGGGGTGAAAACATTATATGGCTTCACTTTTAAATCGCTTAACTAGAGTCTGCAAACTAAATTTACTTCTTTATATGCCTCATGGTTTAAATGTTTTAGCACATGGATGGGTTTGAATTCTTCAAAATTCTCAACCATTTGATAAATTCTTGTGATTAACTTGAATATGGTTGTGTCTTTGGGGATCGAATTTCTCTTCAGGCCTTGGATTAAAAGTTTTGAGTCACCTATTATTGTTAATTCCCTAATTTCTCTTTCCCCTGCAAGGTCTAGTCCTTTCCACAAGGATAATCCTTCATCTTGGTTGTTTGTTGATGTTCCTAATTCCTAGGAAAAGATTATCACTTTGGTTCCTATATGGTCCAAGAGGACTCCTCCCCCTCCCCCGTGCACTTGCCACCCCTAGATTTAATTTTGAGGATCCATCAATTAAGAAGAGAATGCTCTGATTCCTTTCCTTGATCCATGAATTTAACTATGCTATAGGAATTATCAGGATCCAATATTGGGGAGAGGAGATCCTAGAAGGCTTCAGAGTGAGAATAGAAGAGGATTGCAAGATAGAAGAGATCCATTCTTTCTCTTTTGCATCTAAATACACAATCACTTGTTGGGAATGACCTTTTTTATTTACTACCTATGGAGTAAGACCCCAAGCATGGATATCCACCTTAGTTGTTGATATCTCTTCATTCCTAAAGATGATTGTGTTCCTGAGTTCCAAAATTTCTAGTAGATAAAAAAGGGAAGAGCCTACTAGACACGCTTTAGAAGCAATTTTTTTCTAATCCTTTAAGATAATTATGCCATTGACTAAATGCTTCTCTTTAGTTTGAAGGGGAGATTGGATTTCACAAAAGACTAAATGTAACTTGCTTCCAAACTGCTTCTGAGAATTCACATTCCAAGAATAGGTGTGAGATTGTTTCTTTTGCCTTTTTGCAAAGATGGCATCTTGATGATCATTGAAATCCCCTCTTTTTTAGATTGTCTTCTATGAGTACTCTTCCATGGTTCATGATCCAACATAAATATTTTGTTTTGGGTATGGTCTCTCTCTTCCAAATATCCATCCATATTGAATCCTTTAGAATAGTAGGCCTCGAACTAAAAAGGATATCATAACCTACCTTCACAGAGTAAATTCCCTCTTTTGGGCCCCAACCCCTTCTATTAGTGGTTGTTTCCTTTATGGGAGCTTTTCCTTTCAGTTGAGCAATCAAAAGGTGCCATAAATTGGTCATCTCTTTTGGGATAGCTCCCACTTGACACCTTTCTCAATATCCTTGGGGATCCCACTACAAGATATATTAAAGAATGTTTAAATTTTTACTATACATCCATTGCTTCAGCGAAAGAAGGTCCCCAATTGATTTTAGGGGATCACTACCCATAATATTGTCAATCCAAATATTTTTTCCCACTTTTTGGGAATCACGAGAGACGATATTGAACTAATGAGGGAGAAAAATTACATAGATTCCAAATGGGAGAGCAAGGAGTAGGTTTTATACCTCTTTCCAATATTTGTTTCATGTTTGGAGTTAGATACTTATTTAAAATCATGAATTTCCACCAAATCCTTCTTTCCCAAGACCACCCCGAGAACAGTCACCAAAGGTTATTACCCCTAACGCCTTATTCAATATAGGATCTTTAATTGCCAACCCACCTTAGTCTAAAGGGGCTAGAACTATTCCCCATTTGATCAAGTGAAATTTCTTAGCATTGGATTTCCCCCCTTTCCATAAAAGTTTCCTGAAAAGAGAGGAGATTTGTTGATGAACTCCTACTGGGGGAAGAAGAGTAGAGCATTGGAATAAAGGAAGCGTCGTGAGAACAAATTTTAGGAGGATCATCCTTCATGCTGGGTTTAACCATTTGTCCCCCAATTTTCCATTATTATTTTTTTCCCATCTGATGACCTTTCCTTTGGAAATTGGGATTCCCAAATAATTAAAGTAGCTTCAGTTAGTATACCATTTAAACTAGAGGATAGATGTTATAAGTCTTAGTATTCTTGAGGACATGTTCTAATCATAAATGTAGCACTTCCCTTTGTTCACTGCTTTCCCTAAAACATCAAGGAAATTGTATAAAACTTTTTTGTATCTTGTTGCAATTATTTGAGAAGCTCCTCCTAGTAGCAGGATGTCATCCGTGAATTGGGAGTGATTTATTTCCTTTGTTCCTCTGACTATCAAAATTCCAAGAAGAGATCGCAGTCATCGTTCTGCCTCTAGATTCCTAATTAGAGCACTAACCATTATCACATATAGAAGAGGGATAGAGGGAAACTTCCATGCACCTCGGAGATGCTTTTGAAAAATCATGTTGGTATTCCATTAACTAATGGAACTATCCATGGTTCTCCAATACAATATTTTATCCAATGGACAAAATGGTCAGAAAACGAAATTTAATCATAACAACAAATAAAAAGGAGTGATGTACCTAGTCAAAAGCATCGACCATATCTAGTTTGATTACCATCCCACTTTATTTCCTTTTTTTACTTGAGTGAATTGCTTCTTGGACAAGAAAGATGTCTTTAATGATCTATCTTTTTCTATAAAACCTCCTTGGTTTTCATATATGATTTCGGGGAGGAGGACCTTTATCATGTTAGCTATAATTTTAGACAAAATATTATAGGTATATTACAGAGGGATATTGGTCTAAATATGGAGGAGGAAGGATTTTATTCTCTTAGGACAAGAGCTAGGAAGGAGGAGTCGGTTCCCCCCTTCCCCCCACAACACATTTGGACGTAGATCATTTGAGCATCCTATGTAAATTCAATTTGACCATATCCAAAAAATAATGGAAGAATAAGATGGAGAAACTATCAATTCTAGGTGCCTTGTTAGGCTCCAAGCCCCAAATAGCCTCCAGAATATCATACTTTGAATTCTCCTCAGTGAGTGCTTCGTTGTCTTCTTTTGTTATTAACTTCAATATTTCCTGCAAAAAGTCCATCATAGGAGGGGTTTTTCCATTCTTTCCTATGGAGAGGAGAGATTAAAAGTGTCCGAAGGATTCCTTCTTAATGTCTTCTATATTTGTTGGTTTTTCTCCATTCATCGCTTGAATTTCCTTCACATTGTTCCATTGTTGTCAATATTTTTCTTGCTTATGAAATAAGGAAGTGTTTCTATCCCCTTATTTTATCCAAATACTTATAGATTTGAGCCTCCAATAATATTCTTCATTTATAAAGGATTTAGGAATTTTTTTATTGAGCTCCTTGTCCCAGATTAACAAATCAACATCTATTTCTTTGTTTCCATTTTTTGATGGAGAACTTCTAATTGGGCTTGGATTCTTTTCCTTTCAGCTCCTGGTTCTGTGTAGGATTTCCTATACCAGTTTTTTAAAAAGGTTTTGACATTTTTTAACTTAGTCTCCAAAATAAAGCCTAGGGATCCCACTATGCATTGACATGATATTTGCCTTATCATATCAACCCCTTCCAAGGATTAGAGCCAAAGGGGGTTGAACCTAAAAGGGAAATGGACATATCTTCTAGTATCTTCAAAAACTAGTTTGACTAATCTATGGTTAGAGATATCTGATGGAATTATGAATGAGGATATCTCAATTTCCTCTTCCATAAAACTATTATTTATCAAAAACCTATTGATCCTGAAAGCTATATTATTTTTCCTGAGACGTTGTTTGTCTGGGTTACCTTCTTTAGGGAAATATCAATGAGGTCCCAATATAACATTACGTCTTCAATGGTCTCTTGAGAAGGGACATGAACCACTCTCCCGCCCCCTTTTTTAGATTGCGAGAGAACTAGTTTAAAGACTCCTACAAGGATACTATAATGGCTTCCCGTCTTAGTTTTTATGTCTTTTAGAGTGTTCCAACATTCTTGTTTTTCCCTATATATCAAAGGAGAATATATATTAATGATTTTATAGGACTTACCAGTATTTCTGCATACCAGGTTTTTGTAGATCCAGTATTGAGTGATTTTGACTTCTATCATTTCTAACTCTTGATGGTTCCAATGAGTCATTATTCCTCTCAACGCACCTCTTGAACCAACTACTTTAGCTTGACTTTTTGTCCAGATTCGGTTTCCTATTTTGATCATTTCAACCTCATTTGTCTTTGTCTCCCGAAGAAGAAGTATCTTGGGTTTTTCCAATTTTCCAATTTCCCTTACTACTTCCACTTTAACTCTATTACCCAAACCTCTACAATTCTAGGAGATTATTATCATTATTTATCTTGAGATGGTTTTGAGTCTCCTCCACTTTGGTTTCCTTGGTTTCCTATACTTTTTCCTACTCTATTTTTTCCCAGACTCATAATAGCTTGTTCCAAAGTTTCTTGATGACCCATTTCCTTATCTTTGTTATCTACCTCTTCCCTTGCTTCTCTTGCATTTCTCCTTCCCACTTTTTCCTTGGGAGCTCTTTTTATTCTTTCTCCTTCATCTTACTAAGGTTTTGTTGTGACAACTCCTGAGGGTGGATCAAATTTTGGGACTATGTCTTCCTAATCCAGTATATCCTATTGCAAGCTCAATTCTATTGAAGGTTCTTCTTAGATGTTGAAAATCATGGATAGAAAATATGGAGTTCTAGGAGGGAACAAAGATCCTGGTGGTACCACATTTATGGAGATGAATTCCACAAAAGTTCAGGGGTTTTCTGGTTGTGATTGAATCTAGGAAGAGGGAAGTTCCATTCCTTCTTCTTGTGATTCCTCTAGATATTCAAATTGTGGGGGGGGGGAAGAGATTGAGATTAGAGAGAAGATTTTTGAACACTCATTAATAAGAACTAGAGGGACTTTGATTGATCACGATAGTTCTACTCATGCTTCTCTAGCTTACTCTTTTTGTTTGTTTGTCATTTTCTTTTTGACTTGGAGCCATTGTGTTTTAGGTGAGGGGGTGATTGTTGGTTGTTGAACTTATTTCTTGTAGTCTTTTACAAAATGGTCATGTTCGTGAAATGCCTTGCATTTGAATGGTAGTTTATCGTAATCTAGTTGTTGAACATGTTGTCATTTGTCTAGTTTGATAAGGATGGCTTCTGGAAGGCATTTTTCTAGATCCACCTTTACACATATTCTTGCACATGAAAACAAGTTTACTTTTAGCTAGCTTTATCAATATATTTCCCAAGTTTGTTTCCTATATTTCACTTTACATCTTCACCCTGTAAGTGAAGCGCCAGGTGTCAGAGTATAACCTACACAAGAATCACCAAAGGCACATCCCGTCTTGGGTTGAAACTTGTCACATACCCCAAATTGCAAAAAAAATTAATGTTTGAGAAGACATTATGTTTTAATTTTATTGTAAAGTTTGTAATTATTGACCAAGTGGGGTCAAGGATGATTGTATTTGTCACGTCCCCGTCCCTCAACCGGCAAAGAGGACGCGATGAACACATCAACAAATCAACCGGGAAAACATCCCATGAACATAATCAAATGAAATCAATGCTGGAATTAAGCATACACAGATGCATTTATCTTCAATCATACAACGGAAGCAAACATACATTCCAGTATTTAACATGTTCATCTTTTCACATAATACAGTATATAAATTGCAGAGGTGAAGTAAACAGCCACACTTATCTTTTGATGAAGAATTCACCCGCAGCTAGCTACGTCGCTGCAACGTTCCACCCAACCATAGGCCAGCTTGCTCATCAATCTCTCAGCAACACTGCCACCCCCGAGCTTTGCATGATTCCTCCGGAATAAGGGTCAATTGCAGGCTTATACATAGCCAAGGGGACACATAACAGCCCAACCAACATTGCTGGGTTTCACAGGCTTTCAGTAGACAAGCCAAGCCAACACAGTCCAAGGTTCAACCACTGCATACCAGCAGCCAAACAATCCCTTCACAGCTCTGTGAAGAAGTCATAAACAACAGAGGACAGCCCCCAAATGAAAGATGTGCACAACTCAAGTCTACAAGGCAACTCAGGGTTGGTTTTGGCCCTAACGTGGCCAAAACAACTCAGCTACAACCCAAAACGGGGTACCTAGCAGCGACAACACACAATGAAAAGATAACGGCATTCCACGATTCCAAACTGGGAAATTTAGCTAACAGCACTCACAATTCCTCAATGGAACGGCTGGGAAACATCACACAGCCCACGAACAGAGGAGAGGCCAGCTCTCAGCGTGGACAGAGGAGAACACATCCAACAGATTGGCAATCTCCAGTGGTCCAAAACGAAATTGGAACCCACAGCCAGCAAAACACATGGGGAAGACACAGCCCCAAAACACAGGCAGAGAGCACGGCTCACAACATGAAAACGACTCAACAGCATCCAACAGTCATGGAAGAAAGACAACAACCCAATTCGTGGGTGAAAATCAACAGCAAGCAGAAATCATGGATTAAAAACCACGGTCTAGACACATACCAGGAGAATTCAATCCCTTGAGGCCGTTCTACCTTCTTGCTGCGTGCACCAACCAAGGAAGAGCCGCGACCAGTGAGCGAGGAGGAACAAGACGCACAATCCCAGCCTGCGCATGAGGAAGAACTAACTAGGCGTGAGAGAAATCGACCATGGGGAGAATGAAGACCAGCGTGAGGGAAACGAGAGTTCTCTGCTGGGCATGCGTACTATCCAAACTGACAGCAGCCTGCCAAAACCCACGTTTTTCCATGCTCACGTTTTCTCATGCAATAACTGCCCCCAACTAACAAAGTCAAGACATTGAAGAGGTTGGAGAGGTTGGGTAAGACAAGAAAGGTGGCAAATCAACAAGGTAATAAAACATGGGTTTTTCCCCCATAACCAAGGTTTGACATCCCCCACCCCTTATCCTTTGGAACCATGCCCTTTTCATTCAACGTTGCATTGCCGTAGCTGGTTGTGGGTTATTTTAATTGATGTGCGGATTTACATGATGCCAAATTATTATGTGCCTCATAGCACAGCATACCATCGGCAATTATCCCTATTGCCGAAACATAGACAACAAAATCGATGGTGGGGATTTTTCCTTGAGCTCCTCACCACGATCAATTACAATATATACATCATGCGAATGGGGTCAAAACCAGGGACATTACAGTATTTAATTGCTGAATATTTTATTAATTAATAAATAAAAGATGAGACAACAGCTTAAGGGGTTTGTTAAATGAGTGTCTACTGGCCACATGGTGGAATAGAATGGGTTGAGAGCAGATTGACACTTGGAATCATCCTCAAACTACTTCTAGCTGTTTCAGGAGGCAACTTCCCTATTTTTGTGGTCATGTTCCCCAAGAAATTGGAACAAGAGAAGGTATCTCATTAGGTGAAAAAACTGACCCAAAATACATAGGAAAAAACAGATAAATTACCCATCGAATTGAGCTGAGGGGTTCAATGTTTTACTGGTGAAATTTCTGAGTGAAATTGGTGCACAAGATATTCGATGGAGGGGGGAAAGCAAAATATTTGAGTGTGAAAATGCTGATTTACTGAACTAGTACAACTGTTTTGGCTGAGTTCTTACTACTGATTACTATGAGGAGTTGCAGGGGTTTTATATAACCCATTCTCTCACCCAATGCTTTCAACCAGGTGGACCAGTGGACAGGCTCGGGGTCCTAAGACTTGAAACTAAGGTTTCTTTAGGAATTGGTTGGGTGGAACGGGCTCCTTAGGTTGTTGTCTCCTCTGCTATATTACCAAGTTCTAAATGTTATTTTTATTTTCTCTATGCAAGCATAGGAACTGGAATGTATGAATTCATGATTTGATGCATTTGTATGGCTGATTCTTTTGTTAGATAGTTAAATCTCTTACTTTTCAAGGATAAATAAATTCTGGTTGAAAATGTAATCAAATGAATGAGTTAGGGTTTTAAATATTATGTTAGTGAATAAAAAGAAAATTGTCCTTAGTGTATTTTTCCACACCTCGTAGAGGTAGTACTCTAGTAAAGTAGGTAAATTTAGGAGTAATGAGTAAACCAAGTTATGATCTGTGTGAATCTGATCTTTTATCTTTTACAGTTAAATATGTTCTAGAAATGTTTCACAGGAAATTTTCCTCAACTCTAGAAGTTTATGTTAACCAATAGATCTATTTAATTATATTCATAAAAGTACCTTAAAAGAATGTTTTACTAAAAATAAAACCAATGTACAATTTGTGTAACTATGTTCTTTTAACCTAGTAAAAGTAACTATCTTTAAAGCTTAACCTGGAATATATACTTGTAACTATTAACTAATTCAAAATAGGAAATAATGCAAATGGAGCAACATTAAACTATATAAACTTTAAAATGAAATTGTAGTAATAATTTAGGTATTATAAATAACAATTATGATAATTGCAGTAATGCTGTACAAATACCAAATCTAAATTAATAAACAGTAAAAAAAACAATGCAATACCTAAATTAAAATGGAAATACTAATATTTACCTTGGGTCAAAACCCTAAATAAGAAAACCTGTCATTCTTTTCCTATTTTGTTTCAAAGTATATCATTCCTTCAAACCCTCAGTGTTTACAAATATTCATTATATAAATATTATATCCATTTGAAATTATACACAAACAAGAAAAATCTGCTTATTATATATAAAATAAACAAAGTAAAAGAAATAAAATTAAATTTCTAAATCTTTTATACAGATTTTCACATGTCACAAGGTCAAACCTCTCGACCAAGAAGACTCTCTTTTTCTTCTATTTTCTCAACTTTTGTTTATAATCAAAACCTTATAATCTTATTAAAATAAATTACAAATTAAATCAAAACACAAACATCTAAGAACCGAAAAACCTTAAATACTATGGAGATTATAAAATCTATTAAAAACAAAAACAAGTTTTTAAAACCCAAAATGTTTCTATCCATTAACAGACTTTAAATAACCAAGGTGGTTGAGCCATACAGCTTATAAATTGGTATCCAACATTTACAAGTCTGCAAAGAAAATCCTAGCATATATAAACACAACATATCATAACAGAGTTACGGCCTTACGAATTGTACAAATTATACATTAAACAAAATAGGTCACGACCATCTTTGTTGATAGAACCCTACTCATCGTCGAAGGATAAACCCCAGGTGGTAATTACCAAGTCTGTTGCAGAGTAAGCTTTCAGCTCCATGATGATGAATCTCAGCCGTAGCTCTACCTGCACAAAACCAAAACAAAAATCATTATTATTATTTAAAAAAAAATCCTTCTACTATAAAAATAAGTAAATCGTACAAATTTTGAAAGTAGTTACCTTTCAGTATTCTTTTGGATGGTCACAGCTGCGGTATGGAGTCCCTTTAAATCCACTCAACCCTGGAAAAGGAACAATATCTTTGAGCCACCATTGAGAGAACCCTCAGTCTACGACCATGACATAAAGAAAGGAAGCAACATTGAAAATACCACAAACAGAAGCCAAGTTTCTTTTATTGGTAACTCGAACCAGGAAGACCACGGACGAAAGCTGGAAGATCACGGATGAGAGCTATCTCAGAATCCACGCTACAAAGGCAAACGAGTATAAATTCAACTAAAAATGGTTTCTACACTCTTATCTTCAATGATGGCCACGAAAACCTATTAGATTTTTAACATTAAGCTAGCATAACATTAGGATCTTTAACTGAGAGAACAACAAGCACAGTAATCAAACACAAGAGACAATGAACACAGTGTTTTTCCTTGGGGAAACCATAAATGGAGAAAACCCCGCAACTTCCTCAGAGATAGAATCAACACCAAAGTAAAACCCAAAATAGTAAGTGATCTCCCGACAGTAGTAACCTTCTTTCTATCTAGCCCCAGTGTCTTCTCCTTCCTCAACTATGTGATACACTTGAGTGTGTGTGAGATGTGTCCTAAATAGAGAGTCTATCTCTCTATTTATACTAATCCTGACATGACTAAAACCCTACTAGGGCCGACCTCTCTAGGAGAGTCTAATAACCCTAGTGCCCCAGAACTGCGAGGACTTTAACCCTTAGACAATAGGAGGGTTATACACAATGACTTGACATGACTTGTTTACAATATAGATCCTCCCGATAGGAGCATCGAGGCATGACATGACACAAGTAAATCCCAGAATAAACATCGGGTTACAATAGATAAGAAATACAAGTGAATACATTTCGAAGTTACAATTACATCAACACTCCCTCTTAACTAGGAAGGTATTCTCTCGACACAATTTTCATCATTGGTCTTCTTCTCTGGATCATCTCGTCATATGTATCTTCAAGTCATCTTCGTATTCAAGTCATCTTCATCTTCAGATCTGGATCATCACTGGTCATCATCACTGGATATGGATCATCACTCTATCTAGATCATCATCACTGGATTTGGATCATCACTGGATCTGGATCATCACTGGATCTGGATCATCACTCAATCTGGATCATCACTGGATCTGGATCATCACTCGATCTGGATCATCACTGCCAGATCATCATCAATGGATCATCACAGGTTCTATCTCATGATTCTTCTTGTCACAGGAAGTTCTATAGAGCCAACCCTTTTTCATGCTGGTTGTAGGCCTAGCCTCCATGTAGGTATTTCTTCAGCGCTTATATCTGACACCAAGTCAGAATGGCCCATTCAACACTTACATCTAACCTACTCGTCAGAAAGGCACGCTCAACACTCACATCTAATCATGTAGGAACCAATCCTATAATCACATCAGAAAGGCCCAACACTCACATTTAGCCATGCGAGAACACATCCTACAACCATGATAAAAAGGCTATGCTCTATCAACCATGTGGGAACACATCCTGCAACCATGATGGAAGGGCTCTGCACTTACATCCACCCATGCAGGAACACATCCTGCGACCATGATGGAAGGGATCTGCACTTACATCCACCCATGCGGGAACACATCCTGTAACCATGATGGAAGGGCTCTGCACTTACATCCACCCATTTGGGAACACATCCTGCAACCATGATGAAAGGGCTCTGCACTTACATTCACCCATTTGGGAACACATCCTGCAACCATGATGAAAGGGCCCTGCACTTACATTCACCCATGCAGGAACACATCCTGCAACCATGATGAAAAGGATCTTCACTTACATCCACCCATGCGGGAACACATCCTGCAACCATGATGAAAAGGCTCTGCACTTACATCCACCCATGCGGGAACACATCCTGCAACCATGATGGAAAGGCTCTCAACCCAAGGTTTAGGGTTCCTGGTACCTCACCATTCGGGAACACATCCTGCAACCATGATGAAAGGGCTCTGCACTTACATTCACCCATGCAGGAACACATCCTACAACCATGATGAAAAGGATCTGCACTTACATCCACCCATGCGGGAACACATCTTGCAACCATGATGGAAAGGCTCTACACTTACATCCACCCATGCGGGAACACATCCTATAGCCATGATGGAAGGGCTCTCAACCCAAGGTTGAGGGTTCCTGGTACCTCACCAGGTAGCTCCATTCCAAGAATGGAAACAACCCTTATATCTGAACAAGTGGGAACACATCCCTCAATCACATCAAAATGGCCATGCGCTCACATCTGATCATGTAGGAACACATCCTACAGTCATATCAGAATGGCCCTCAGTCCTAGACCAAGTATTCTTGGTACCTCAGCAGGCAACTCCATTCCAAGAATGGCAATAGCCCTGATATCTGATCATGTAGGAACCAATCCTACAGTCATGTCAGAATGGCTCAACACTCATATCTGACATGGAAGGAACCAATCCTCTCACCATGACAGAATGGATCATCCCTTACATCTGACCTACTTGTCAGAATGGTTTACGGATTCAACACTCATATCTTACATGGAAGGAACTAATCCTCTCACCATGACAGAATGGCTCAGCCCTTACATCTGACCATGGAAGGAACCAATCCTCTCACCATGTCAGAATGGCTATGGGTCTCATCATTTTCCCTTGGAGGAAACCTTGATCTGGAGAACACCAAGCTTCTCCCTGAAGTACTCAAACTTCACCCTAGCCAATGGCTTCATCAACACATCAGCTATCTATTCCTCTTTCGCAACATACTGGAGCTTTACTGCTCCCCTCTACACCATATCCCTGATATAGTGATACTTGATCTTGATATGCTTCGACTTGTCATGGAACACTAGATTCTCTGACAAATTCACTCAACTTTGGTTGTCACAATGTATACAAGTAGCATCCAACTAGAGATCAAATAAATTAGATAGTAGCTTCCACAACCATACTGCCTCACAACTAGCTGAACAAGCTGCGACATAATCTACTTCAGCTATACTAAGTGCCACACAGGATTGCTTCCTACTAAACCAAGAGATCACACTAGATCCCATACTGAAGCAACACCCTGAAGTGCTCTTCCTATCAATGGCACTACTTGCCCAATCTGAATCGACATAACCCTCCAGGTTAATCTTCTGATTTGACTCATACTTGAGCCCATAATCAACTATACCCCTCAGGTACCTCAGAATATGCTTTGCAACAATCAAGTGAACATGTCTCGGATCTGTCAGGAACTGGCTCAAGGTGTTCACAGCAAAGCAAATATTTGGTCTCGTGTTCATCACGTACATCAAGGACCCAATCATCTGATGATACAAGGTAGCATCAACTGTGTCTGATGAAGGGTCACTCAATAGCTTCAGGTTCGATGCCATAGGTGTGGCCATAGCCTTGCAGTCCATCATCCCAAAACTCTTCAAGATCTCTACTGTATATTTCCCTTGTCCTAGGGAAGTCCCATCTGCATTCTACCACACCTCCATGCCTAGAAAATAATGCATCATACCTAAGTCCTTCATTTCAAACTCGACAGCAAGCTTCCTCTTCGTATCAACAATCAACCCATCCATACCTGTTACATACAAATCATCTACATACAGTAGGAGCATCACTAGGTTGCCATCTTCAACCTTGTAGTAAATGTTGGAATCTGCTTTACTCTTAGTAAAGCCTAAACTGGATAGAAAGCTATCAATTATGGCGTACCAAGTCCTGGGTTCCTGTTTCAAACCATACAGGGATTTCTTCAATTTGCATGCATGAGACTCTCTATCATGTGTCTCAAAACTGAGTGGTTGCTACACATACACTTCCTCTTCCACTACACCATTCAAGAAAGCAGTCTTGACATCCATTTGGTGTATCTTCCATTTCATCACTGCAGCCAGAGCAAGTACCGATCTGATGGAAGTGTATCTGGCTACAGGTGCAAAGGTTTCTTCATAGTCTATTCATTCTTTTTGGGAGAAACCACAAGCAACAAATATTTCCTTATATTTCTCTATGCTACCATCTGCAGCATGCTTGATCTTGTAGATCCATTTGGAAGTTACAACTGACTTCCCTTCTGGTCTTGGGACAACATCCCAAACATCATTCTTCATGATCGACTGATACTCTTTGATCATAGCATCCTTCCATTCTTTCCGTTCTGCCGCTTCTTCATAATTGGAAGGTTCTTTATCAATGAAATCACATAGTAATGCTACATACCCGGAGCAGGATCTGGTCCTCTTTCTTTCTCTGTGATTCTCTTCTGGAGCCCCATATCTTTCTGCACCTTGGATAACTTCTCGTACCCAAGTAGGTTTCCTCTTGTGAGGATTCTTTTCCTGAGGTGGATCTACAGGTCTTTGTGGTTCTTCAAATTCTCGATCTTCTTCTTGAGCTTCTTCATTCATGGTTGTATCATGAATCCTGGGTGCTTCTGCTTCTTTAGATTCTTCAGTAGGTTTCTTTCTGGATTTTTTGGAAGCTGTGTCTTCATCAAATGTGAAATCCCTATTGATATCAATCTTCTTAAATCCTGGGAAGTATATTCTAAAAGCCTTTGAGTTTTCACAATATCCCACAAATATACCCTTCTTACCTAAAGGATCTAATTTTGTTCTCTTCTCTCTTGGAATGTGTGTATACACAGGACAGACAAATATTCTGAGATGGCTGACTTCTGGTCTCTTACTGGAGAAGACTTCTTCAGGACTCTTGTTCTAGAGTACTCTATGTGGAGTACAGTTCTGTACATACACCATTGTTTTGGTAGCTTCTACCCAGAGATGCATAGGAAGATCTTGATAATGAAGCATTTCTCTTGTAGCTTCCATGATAGTTCTATTCTTCCTTTCTACAACCCCATTCTGTTGTGGATTTTAAGGAGTGGACAACTCCCTCTTAATCCATGAGTCTTTGCATAGCTCTTTGAATTCATTTGAAGTGAATTCTCCACCATTGTCTAATCGAAAGGTCTTGATCTTCTTTTCAGTGTGATTCTCAATCAAGGCTTTGAATTCCTTGAACTTGCTGAATACTTCATCTTTATTCTTCATGAAGTAAACCCATGTATTCCTAGAAAAGTCATCAATAAAAGAAACATACTATGCATACCCGCTTAGTGAGCTTGATGACATAGGACCGCATACATCGGAGTGGATGATTTCCAAGATTCCTTTTTCTTTGCTTTCACTGCTTGGAAATGTCTTCTTTGTATTCTTTCCTTTCACACATCCTTGTAGACCCCATCATGTTTTGCTTGGATTTCTGGAAGACCTTCAACAGCTTTGCTTGCAATAGGTAGTGCTCTGTAATGCACATGTGCAAGTATTCTATGCCGAAGTTCATTTGGATCTACTGTGTCATGGACCAATGCTTGTTCTGGATGGCCCTTTAATTTGTACAGACCTCCTTCTTGTTCTCCAATCACTACTGCATCATCGATGGTCTTTCCTTTTGAGCACATGATTACTTGACCATCTATGAATGACCCTCATTCCTTTTTCATCTAATGAAGATATGGAGAGAAGGTTCTTCTTGAGTCATGGCACAAACAATACTTCCTTCATTGTCATAGACTTTCCAGATTCTAGTTTATAGGAGGATTCCTCACTACCTTTTATTGGATATTGGTAGTCATCTCCTAGCTTCACCTTGTGAGGTGATTCATGTCCTGACAGTTTCACAAAGGATTCCTTGAATCCTATCATATGCTTGGAAGCTCCACTGTCTATAAGCCAATCAGTGCTTCCATGAGTAATGTTTCTCGTAAGAGCGGAAATCAAAACATATTCATCTTCACTGGAAGAATCTTCACTTTCATATCTAGTTTTCTTCTTGGAAGGCTCATCATCCTCTACAGCATGAGCATGATGTCTTCTCTTCTTTCCCTTCTTCTTATGAGATTTAATCTTGTTTCTAGGATAGTATTTTGCAAAGTGTCCTCTTTCATCACATGTATAACATCTCAATCTAGATAGGTCCTTTCTAATGTTATCTTTATGGTGAAAGTTCTTACCTTTGGAGTGATGAGAGTTTCTTCTGCCTTTCTTGGAGTGAATTGTGAGGGCTTGATCTTTACTTCCCATCTTCTCTTCTCGAGCTGCTATCCGAGCTTCTTCTTGAGAGAATTCTTCCCATAGTCTACTGAACTTGACTAACTTCTTTCTGGCACAGATTCCTTGGATGAATGAATCCCATGACCTAGGGAGGCCATTTAGTGTTGTCATCACAATTTCTGCATTCTCCACTTCTTCATCTACAGCTTCTAGTTGTTCTTTGATCTGAGAGACCCTTGTGAAGTAAGACTGGATGGTCTCATCATTCTGGATCTCTACATTCTTCAACTGATTCCTTAGAGTCATCTTCTGATTGATGTTCTTCCCTTCAAACAGTTTGGTTAGGGCATCAAACATAGCTTTAGGTGTCTTGAGAGAGGACACCTGTGGGATGAGGTGATCCTTGATAGAATCAACAATGATTCTCTTTTCCATAACCAAATTCTTCTTATGTAAGGCCTTTGCCTCATCTCCCTCTGGAACTGGAACCTCCTCACTGATATAGGAGTCCAACTCATTTTCTTCCAGGACCAGGGAGATCCTATACTTCCAAGCTCGGAAGTTATCAGCTCCCTCAAGATTTTCATCAAGCTTGGTGTGATGAGACATCTTAAATGAGAACCTCAAATGGAAATACAAAAGATTTAGATCTTACCAGGTCAAGATGTCAAATCTGGATTTGGAGCTGAAATCCTACAGAGCTGGTTCAGGAGCAAATTAGGGTTTTGCTTTTCTGGAGTTCTATCCAACCAATTGCTTTGAATTTTATCCCTAACTTCGATTTTAGGGAGGAGATCAATCCAGGCCTGGACTCACTGAAAAATTCCTCTTCTGTGAAAAGCCCTAATTTTCGGCAGTAGTGTCGGGTCCAAAACTAAAAAACCTCAGAATTGGATTCTAATTCAACAGAAAGATGTGCCCTAGGGAGGAGATTTATTCCAACCTTCTTTTGCTGAAAATATGTAGAGAGAGATCCACAAAGTAGGAAGCCCTAGTTCCCGCAGCTACATAGTGTCATCTGCTCAGGTTAGCTCTGATACCATGTTAGATTTTTAACATTATGCTAGCATAACATTAGGATCTTTAACTGAGAGAACAATAAGCACAACAATCAAACACAAGAGATAATGAACACAGTGTTTTTCCTCGAGGAAACCATAAATGGAGAAAACCCCACAACTTCCTCAGAGATAGAATCAGCACCAAAGTAAAACCCAAAACAATAAGTGATCTCCCGACAACAGTAACCTTCTTTCTATATAGCCCTAGTGTCTTCTCCTTCCTCAACTATGCGCTACACTTGAGTGTGTGTGAGATGTGTCCTAAATAGAGATTCCAACTCTCTATTTATACTAATCTCGACATGACTAAAACCCTACTAGGGACGACCTCTCTAGGAGAGTCTAATAACCCTAGTGCCCCGAAACTGTGGGGACTTTAACCCTCAGATAATAGGAGGGTTACCCACAATGACTTGACATGACTTGTTTACAATATAGATCCTCCTGATAGGAGCATCGGGGCATGACATGACACAAGTACATCCTAGAATAAGCATCGGGTTACAATAGATAAGAAATACAAGTGAATACATTCCGAAGTTACAATTACATCAACAAGGCCCATGTGGCCGCAAGCCTGTCGGCTCTGCACTCTAGCAATGAAAAAGATGGAGAAAATAGGTGAGATTTTAGGTATGGGCTGACTTATAGCTAGGTTTTACATATCCAAAACCCTATCCAATGAGCTCACCACATGTGGATTCCACTAAGAAACAAATCATATTGGTTTTGATATGAGTGTTCTCTATAGTCCCGAATGGCATCGTTTAACCTGTTTTACAAACAAATGATAAAATGCTAATACTATGCTGATATTTAATATATTGTATACTTTTGCACATAACACGTTAAAACTTTGACAAATATCAACACTATAATTTGTATATATCATTATTTCGCATATGCATATGATCATTCTTTAACCTATAACAATACCTAGGCATATGTCAATACTTGTTTATGTTAACATCCTAGCATATGTTAATACAATAGCATATGCAAATACTTTGGTCAAAGTAATAAAGGTATTACAATGTTTAGTCTATAGATTTTTTCATTCTATAATGTTGCATGTAGGATTAGGATCTAATATACCAACAATAGGACAAATATAACATTTACAAGTTATAATTATAGTTAGGCTAAGAACATATGCTTCTATTTTGCTTGTATTTCGAAGTACTTATGCATTTAAATAAAAAATATATAGGCAAACCCTATGTCCTTAAGCCTAGAATAAGACGGTTACAAAAAACATAGACCTCAAATGTTTTTCTTTAACATAACAAATTCAAGATTTGGAAAGGAAACAGGTTTGGCAATACCTTCATTACTCAAAGCCTTAATTTAAATAAATATGCTAGAATTTTACTTTTGCAAGTTGAGATAATTAATATCGATCCTAAAACTGGAAACAAAACATTTTACCTGTAAAAAGACCTGTGCAAGAATCATCATTTCACTGCATTAGCTTCAATAAGCTAAGTAAGCCTCGGCACAACCAGAAAGTTCCTTCAGTAAGCAAGAAACAAACTTTAGTAACTTGCACTCACATCTAAATAAATAGTTGATTTCAATACTTACTACTTCAGACCATTTACATCCTAGCTCGATCTTCATTACTAAATTTTGAAGGAAGTTAGTGAATAAAGTACTATAGAAATTCATAAATGAAATTGTTTTAGTATATAGATTAGACCTTTTATAATGTTAACTGTTAGCAGTTAAGTTACTCTCTTAAGCGATGATTTGTAAACATTAATTGTCACAAGAAAAATTTTAAATTTTATAAAATTTTGGGGGTTTTACATATGGTATAAGAGCAAGGTTCAGACACTAGGCTTGAATGCAGCTCAACCCGCGTAGACAAACAGTAAATAAAATGCATGCATACTGATTTATTATTTTTCTTTGAAATGTTGTTAGTAGAAAATTTTTCTGAACTAGAGCTGTAGGTATGGAAAGACTCGAGGAATATGCAGATGAAGGATCCCCATTAAATGAACAAAGTAATTCTAGAAAAGAACTGGTTAGTGAAGAAATAACTAACAATTCCTCTGATCTGTTACAAACCATTAAAGAATTAAAAACTAAAATGGAAACAGTTAAAAAAGAGAACGAAATACTTCTAAGAGCTCAAGAGGAGCTGAACCAGATACTGATGGAAAAATTTCAGAGTGAAGGGAAAGATAAATAGATAGGATCTGAAAATATGTCCTACCGACATAAAAGTAAAAAGTCCAAACAGTCTAAAATTGAAAGTAGTTCGTCCTCTAAAATTTATGGTGATTCACACAAGGTGAATCACCAATATTCCAGCGATAGTAGTGAAGATCATTACCATTACATAAAAAGGAAATATAAGCCTTATGAGGAAATTTCGTGAGAATTTAAGAAGATAAAACCACCAACTTTCAACGGTGAAACAGAGAAAGGGGAGGAAACCGAAGCATGGCTGTCTGGAATGAAGAAGTATTTCCAAATCTATAATTACTCCAATTAGTTTGAAAGCTAGAATGGCCATTTACAACTTAACGGGAAAGGTAGATATCTGGTGGCAAGATTTAAAATGAGTAAAAGGTATTAGGGAAAAGAATATTAACTGGAGTACTTTAAAAAATACTTTAAAAAGACGTTTTTGTCTAAACAATATTATGAAGAGCAAGCTAAAGAGTTCTATGAACTGAAGTTGGGAAGTATGAACATGAAGAAATTAAACAGTAAATTTTTAAGTTTACTACGTTACGTGCCTTGCATTGTGGATGAGAAGCCCAAGGTGCAGCGTTTTCTGAGTTGTTTACCTTTTCACATTAAAGATATAATTGAATATGATAATCCTAAAACCTTGGAAGAGGCTATGCGAAAGGAAATTTTTTGCTATGAGTAGAATCGAAAAAGGGAAAACATGCCAAACTAGAAAGCCAAGAGGTCTAATAATTTTGAACATAAAAAGAAGGGTTTCACACCTAACCGCAAATTTGGGAATAATATTGCACGTAATTTTCCTAATAAGAATTTTCAAGGAAATAAAGGTAACTCATAGAAATAAAGAACCTGCTAATAATCACAACATCTATGTTAAGAATAATGAACGTAAAGAACGGATAAAATGTTGGGATTGTAATGGACCTCACTATGCATCAGTCTGCCCTAATAGAAAGAAGACCGTCAACAACATTCATTTAGTGCAGGAAGAGATGATTTTTGGTGACTTAGCAAGGGGGATGCCCAGGATCAACGCGGCATTGGAAAACAAGCAGGGTGATTATCAAACTTCCATGGTGGAAGTAGAAGGTAAGTTGAATCAAACACCCATTTATATCTTAATTGACATAGGGGCTAGCCTGAGTTATGTTTCTCCTAGTTTAGTATAAAAATGCAAATTACCAATAGAAAAGTTTATAAAGTTATGGCTGGTTCAACTAGCTACAGGAGCAAAAAGAAAAGTGATAAATTTTGTAAAAGACTGTACTTTATTTATGAATCAGTTGGAAACTTTTGTGAAGCTAAATGTACTTCCGTTAGGCTCTTATGACGTGTTAATTGGTATGGATTGGTTAGAACAACATAGAGTAGTTTTGAACTGTTTCGATAAAACTTTTACATGTGTAAATAACGAAGGAGAAACAATAGCTGTAACAGGAATTCCTAGGAAAACAACAATCAAACAAATTTCTGCCTTGCAGTTAAAGAGAGTTGTTCAGAAAGGATGTAAATATTTTGCTGTAACTATAATAGATGAAGAACTTATTAATAATGAAGATAAATTAAAACTGGAAGATATTCCAATCCTGAGGGGGTATTTGGATGTATTTCTGCAAGATATTTCGGGACTGCCTCCAAAAAGGGAACTAGATTTCACTATTGAGTTGGTACTTGGTGCAATGCCCAACTCAAAATCTCCTTATCGGATGAATATCTTGGAACTTAACGAATTAAAATCATAATCAAAGGAACTTGTTGACAAAAAGTATATAAGGCCAAGCGTGTCTCCCTGGGGAGCAGCTATCATTTTTGTTAAAAAGATGGATAGTACTCTACACTTTTGCATTGATTACCGCCAGCTTAATAAAATGACCATTAAGAATAGATACATAGATGATATGTTTGATCAGCTGTGCGAAGCAACAATATTTTCAAAGATTGATTTACGATTTGGTTATCATCAAGTTCGAATCAAAATGAAGATATTTTTAAAATAGCTTTTAGGACCAGATATGGTCACTATGAGTTTGTTGTCATGCCATTTGGGCTCACTAATGCCCCGGTTGTCTTCATGTGTCTAATGAGTAATGTATTGCATAAATATCTCAATAAATTTGTAGTTGTTTTTATCGATGATATTTTAATTTAATGTAAATCTATGGAAGAACACTAGGAACATTTAAAAATTGTCTTACAAGTGTTAAGGGAACATCAGCTCTATGCTAAATTTAGTAAGTGCGACTTCTATAAAGATGAAATACAATACTTGGGTCATGTGATAACTAAAGAGGGGATCTCGGTTGATCCAGAAAAGATAAAAGCAATTGAAAAATGGCTAGTCCCAAAGGATATGACTGACGTGCAATCATTCATGGGGATCATTGGTTACTATCAAAAATTCATTGAGGGATTCTTAAGAATCGCAAATCCCATAACTTCTTTACAGAAGAAAGGAAATAAATTTGAGTGGAATCAAAAGTGTGAAGAAAGTTTTAAGAAATTAAAAATATTATTAACTACTGCACCAATCTTAAGAATTGTTGATCTTAATAAGGACTTTGTCATATGCATTGATGCATGCAACGATGGTCTAGGTGGGGTCTTAACTCAATAAGGACACATAATTGCATACGAGTCTAGAAAACTTAAGATTCATGAAAAAAATTATGCTACCTACAATTTAGAGTTGGCTGTTGTCATACATGCTTTGAAGATGTAGCGCCATCACTTAATCGGAAGGAAATTTATGTTAATGACAGATAATAAAGGTAAAATATTTGTTGGATCAACCAAATTTAAACGTAAGGCAAGCTAGGTGGCTAGCTTTCCTTATCGAGTACGATTTCGAGATCCAACATATTAAGGAAAAAAAATAAAGTCGTTGATTCTCTAAGTAGAAATGCAAGATTTAATTCTGTGGAAGCAATCAGCACTTATAAAACAGATTTAGAAGATCAGCTGGAGGAAGGAGTAAAATTGGATGAAAATTATCAGAAGTTACAAGCTAGAGTGGCAGAAAATTTAACTGAAAGTTTAAATAAAGGGTATAGTCTAAATGATAAAGGATTAATACTTTATAAAAATAGGTTGTATATACCTAATGTACCTAAAATTAAGCTTCTGATTTCAAATGAAATACATAAGACTCCTTACTCAGGACATCCCAGCTATGAAAAGACCATAACCATGTTGCAGAAAGATTATTTTTGGCCAAATATGAAGAATGAGTTAGCTGAGTATATTGCCAAGTGTTTCGAATGTCAACATGTTAAGACTAGACACCAGCATCCAGCCAGTTTATTACAGCCACCACCCATCCCTAGCTGGAAATGGGAAATAATCAGTCTTGATTTTATTACAGATTTACCTAGAAAGCAGAATTAGAATGATGTGATTATGGTAGTCATCGATAAACTCAGTAAAGAAGCTCATTTTATACCAGTAAAGACCACCTACAAGGGTGCTAATATTGCTGAAATGTTTATGAAACAAATATTTCGTTTACATGGGATACCAAAAGTTATAATTTCTGATAGAGACCCTAAGTTTATGGGCAATTTCTGGAAATCTCTATTTAAAGGTTTGAATACTACTTTAAATTTCAGTACATCTTTTCATCCCCAGACAGATGGACAAACTAAAAGGGTGAATCAAATATTGGAAGATATGCTAAGTGTTATAACTAGATATTGTTCTTAGTTTATCTATTTTTTTTGTCCTAATTTTCAACCATTGGTTTAAAACAATTTTACATTTTATGTTGATTTTAAGAACTTTTGACAATCAGTAATTTTTGTTGGATTTAATGCTTTTTTTGGTTGAGTTATTTCATTAATTTATTTTAAGGTTTTTATTTTGGGCTTATTAGTTAATATGTATATCTTTAAGCTTTCAAAAACTTATAATAAAAGTTTCTTCCAAGTTTTCTTTATAATCTAACCCTCGTTTTAAATTCCTTTGTCAAATATTTTCATGAGGAGATTCATGTAGCAGCTCTGTTTTTCTTGTTTTTGTCATTATCATTGGGAGCCGATTACGAGGTGATGGAAATGAATTATGGAAAAAAAAAAGAGGTTTTTTTCCACAACAGAATCATTCACAAAAACCTCTCTCATTTTTACAACATCTATTATCCTTTGAGATATTAAAATTCATCTTTGTGGCCTATTTTTAGGGTTTGAATTATTTAATAATTTCCCATTTTAGTCACAAATTTACAGCACGTTATTCGATCAATTGAATAAAAAAATTTAAACACCAAGAGAGGTTTTTGTTCATAATAGAC
This sequence comes from Pseudotsuga menziesii, assembly GCA_001517045.1. Taxonomy (NCBI): domain Eukaryota; kingdom Viridiplantae; phylum Streptophyta; class Pinopsida; order Pinales; family Pinaceae; genus Pseudotsuga; species Pseudotsuga menziesii. Next base: position 641,888 of record LPNX011115872.1, on the reverse strand, counting down.
TCATTTAAAAAAACCTCTCTCAGGTTTTGCACAGGTGTCCCGGACCGAGAGATATAAAGAATTCTTTGAGACCCAAATTTTCGGAAATTAACCAAATTTCTCAAAATCCGATTTGCTATTTTTGTCTTTAAAGATTTTGAGTTATCATGTAACTAATTGATGTAACTGTTTCAAATTTTGACCTAGAAGGTAGTTATGGAACTAATTTACCTTTGTAATGATAAAATGAAGACAAAAATACATTTTTGTGGTTGTATTTTTCACTCAAGGAGAGCCTTTTGGAGCTTTGATTTCTCAAGCTAGCATTTATAACTCTTATGTAAGTGGATGATTGTTATTGATTATATATAAACTAATGTTAATAAGCCCTTTTAGCTGTCATACTTTTTCATTTCTAATCTGGTTGATTGCTCAGTCTACAATTTCATTTCTTGTTTAAAAATTTATTCATGTAAATGCTTGTAGCATGTGGGTGGAATTAGTATTTCATGTGTAATGTTTATGGCTTATTGGGATGTGTTTGAACCCTAGTTTATCCAACGTGCATGATTCACTTCTGTATTAGCTTGTAGATGTTTATTTTCTCCTTGCTGATGAAGTGTTTTAAAACCAAAACCCTAAAAACCAATTTTATTCTATTTCATTTTGAGATTGTGTTAGCTTGTTCTTGTGGTAGTCTAGGAACCATTTCTAGCACTAACATCTTTGGCGCCATTGCCAGGGATGAAGCTGAAGTATATCTTCCCTAGGATATCATTATTCATCTAATTTTGAGAGGTGAACAAAGTCATAAAATCTTTTAGACTATAATTTTTCACCAGCGACTCCACGATTAAAGATTCCACTGCAAGGAGAATTTTGTTGAAAGAAAAATGAAGAAGCCAAATGGAAAGACGGGGTATCAGCTTGTTATTTTCCTCCATGAGGTTTTGTTCTTATTCATCAGTTATTTTATGTATTTCCCATTGCATGTCAAAAGAAATATTTTTTGTTTTGTTTATTCCAATGATCATAAACCTTCAGGTACATATCCCTATTTGGAAGAAGAAATTATGCATTCTTCTTGTTTTATTGATGTTGATCCTATTCCTTCATTTGAAAGACATGTGAAACATGACATACATGCACCCATATCTCTTGAACCTGATTATTTTGGTCATCTTGTAGAGAATAAAGCTGATCTATTACCTTCTACCACCACTACTGAAACTTGCGAAAAGCTTGTTGAACCTCATTTTCAACTCACAGATTTTCAGTCTAGACTCAGACAGAAGATGTTTAAACCTATTAGGATTCCATCTCTCTTACATCCTTACCCTTCCTACTTTGTTGAGTATCTTCCCCATTTTACTGGAAAAGACCATATTACAGCAGAGAAGCATTTAGGATCTTTTCATAATTTTATTGATAATTTTCGAAATCATTTGCTGGAGATGCTGGGTTTTGGTTGCGAAACTTAAAAGCTGATTCAATTGGATTGTGGGAAGAGTAACATGATGTCTTTTTGAAGTATTGGGGTAAGAATAAATCTTATGATCAATTTCTTTTCAAATTTTATAGTTTAAAAAGGGAGAATGATGAGCCAATTACTAAATTTAATTGGAGGTTTCAAAATTTTATATCAGTATGCCTACGGAGATTAGACCTTCGAAAAAACTTGCTATGGTATATTATGTTATGGCTCAACATTTAGATCTTGTATTTTTCTTGTTAGAAAGGAAATCACCTTATTTAATACAATTGTTTAAGGATGCAAAAGGAGTGGAGAAGAACATCTGAGCTTGCAAAATGCTTCGAGATCAGGCTCATGTTGAAGATATACAAGCTTATGAACAAGAAGAAGAACGTAGGTATCATTCGTATTTAAGACAGTTTTCTTCATCATTTTCAAATTTTCATATAAACAAGGATATAAATGACGCTTGTGTTGATTCTTCATATCAGTTTGCTGACTTTTTTGATGATAATATACTTTTAGTGGATTATAGTAGAAATTTTCTAGTTCCTGCTATGAGATTATCATGTTATGAAGAAGAAGTTGATGCTCTTCAACCTCTTACTATTGATATAAGAAACAAGCTGCCATTCTTGACTTATGGTCACTTTCAGATTTTTATTTGTTTAAGTTTTGATCAAGAATTTTATTTAAAGGTCAAGAAGTAGTTTGAAGAGCCCTTAGTTTCCATTCTTGAGCCAAAGTTTAAAAAGAACAGCAATGGAGAGGAAGAGAATGCTTCACTTTATGATGAATATAATGAAGACATTGAAGTTTTAAATTGGAAATTTCATGATCCCGTGGCTTCTTGGATGGAGTTGTATTTTTCAAAAGTTTCTAATGATCCAGCATTTGGCATACTTCCTATTTCTAGTCATAAGTATCAGTTGCTTATAGACTCTTTATTGCATTTATCACATATTTTGTGGGTTTTCTCAAACAGTAGCACGCATGGAATTATAATTCTCAGTCAAATAGTTTCTTGGCTTCACTGGAAGTATGATTACACATGATTGGGTTGTTTCCTCCGATTAGAAGTAGGAGTAAATAGCAGAATAAGCTTGCTATATGATCATGTAGATTCTTTTCAGTATGCTGGTTTGTAGCAGTATTTTGTCATGTCAGAGGTATGTGTTCAGAGCTTGAGAAAGTTGCAGAGATTTGGTAAATGACTCCATCAACCAATGAATAAGGCACAAGGTCTACAAGTTCTTGAACCCTCACAAGGAGGACTTCATCCCACAGCAAGAGCTAAATGTTATAACTAGATCTTGTTCTTAGTTTATCTGTTCTTTTTGTGCTAATTTCCAACCGTTGGTTTAAAATAATTTTACATTTTATGTTGATTTTAAGAACTTTTGACAATCAGTAATTTTTGTTGGATTTAATGCTTTTTATGATTGAGTTATTTCATTAATTTAGTTTTAAGGTTTGTCTTTTGGGCATATTAGTTAATATGTATATCTTTAAGCTTTAAAAAACTTATAATAAAAGTTTATTCCAAGTTTTATTTATAATCTAACACTCTTTTTTGAGTCCTTTGTCAAATATTTTCATGAAGAGATTCCTGTAGCAGCTCTGTTTTTCATGTTTTTGTCATTATCATTGGGAGTAGATTACAAGGTGATGGAAATGAATTATGGAAAACCAAAAGAATTTTTGTCCACAATAGACTCATTCACAAAACCCTCTCTCAGTTTTGTAGCAGTTGTTATCATTTGAGAGATTCGAATTCATCTTTGTGGCCTATTTTTCAGGGTTTGAATTATTTAATAATTTCCTGTTTTAGCCACATATTTCCAGCATGTATTCCGGTCAATTGAATGGGAATTTTTAAAACCAAGAGAGGTTTTTTTTCATAACAAACTCATTTAAAAAAATCTCTCTCAGGTTTTGTACAGGTGTCCCGGATCGAGAGATATAAAAGCATCTTTGAGACCCAAATTTTCAGAAATTCGTCAAATTTCCCAAAATCTGATTTGCTATTTTTGGGTTAATTGTCTTTAAATATTTTGAGTTGTCATGTAACTAATTGATGTAACTATTTCAAATTTCGACCTAGAAGGCAGTTATGGAACTACTTTACCTTTGTAATGATAAAAGGAAGACAAACATATAGTTTTATAGTTGGATTTTTCACTCAAGGAGAAGCTTTTGGAGATTTGATTTCTCAAGCTAGCATTTATAACTCTTATGTTAGTGGATGACTGTTATTGATTATATATAAACTAATAATTCCTTTTACTTGTCATGCTTTTTCATTTCTGATCTAGTTGATTGCTTAGTCTACAATTTCATTTCCTGTTTAAATATTTATTCATGTAAATGCTTGTAACTTGTGGGTGGAATTAGTATTTCATGTGTAATGTTTATGGCTTATTGGGATGTGTTTGATCCCCAGTTTAACAAACTTGCATGATTTAGTTCTGTATTATCTTGTGGATGTTTATGTCCTCCTTGCTGATGAAGTTTTTTAAAACCAAAACCCTAAAAACCAATTTTATTCTATTTCATTTTGAGATTGTGTTAGCTTGTTCTTATGGTAGTCTAGGAACAATTTATAGCACTAACATCTCTGACACCGTTTATTATTCTGTCACAGTAATCTACGGACTAAACACAAGTCTCACCAAAGATTAATAACAATAAGGCATGAAAATGGTGTAATTGTGCTACAAAATGAGTACCCGATCTGTATATTCACATAAAGAATGAGTAATACAATACAAGATCATGCTGCAAGAATGAATGACAAAGAAATTTGAATTCCCAATGAGGTCATTCGAATTGAGTGAGTGAGTCTAGCTTAACTGAATGTAAGCCATAGTCAACACTCAATTTAACCACTGATCAAAACCCTAATTGACTCAACTGAGCCCTATCTGAAGTCATAGTGCAATAAATGACTGAGTATAACTGAAAGTAGGTAAGACACATGTCACATCAAACCAACCAGCAAGTGGTAGCGCATCAATGACTCCAATGAACCCTGATGAGGTTAACTGAAGTGTAACTAAACATCAAAAGTGGTTGGAGGCGCCATTGTTGACTCCAGCTCATTAAATAATCAATAAATAATCAATTTAATGAAGGAAGGCACCTCCACTCCTCTGTTTAACTAATTGTAACCATCAGTTAGCAATATGGGGCATTAATGTCACTCAGATCACCCCCAGAGTGCTCCAATTAGCCTCCCCGAATGTAGGAGAAGGCTAAGTTTGCCTCCTTTACTGAAGGTAGGCGTGGGTGTGATCTAGTTGATGTCATTTGGTGCTCCTCTGATGTCAATTAAGTCAATAATACTTAGGATAGTGGTTTAACTAGGCCAAATTGACCAAATTGAGTGTGTATGGTGGTAAATGTCTCCAACACCCCCCCCTTAAGCTATACTCAGGAGGAGTAGAAAACATAAAATGCATAAAAATTCTAGGGCCCTAGCAACTAAGGCCATAGGTCACCCTATACAATACTAAAACTGAAACAATGCTCAAAAACAAACTAAGTGAGGAAAAGAGGGAAAACCCTCCCTCAAGCTGAACACTGAAAGTAATCTGATCACCCTGATGAACTCACCCCCAACAGTGAATGGAGGTAAGTGAACTTCTTTTCTAAAAATCTCTTGGTGAATATGTCTGCAATCTGCTCATCAGTCGGGCAGTATTGCAGAATGATGGTCCTGTCATGCACTAGCTCCCTGATATAGTGCATGTGGATCTCTACATGTTTGGTCCTCTTCCTGGTAATTGGATCTATGGATATCTTAATATCACTTTGATTGTCACAAAAGAGGACAGTGGATAAAGTACTACCAAGATCAAACTCTGAAAGAATGCCTTGCAACCAAACTGCTTGGATGCAAGCATTCACCGCTCATCGATACTTGGCCTCTGCTGAAGATAATGCTATGGCAGCCTGATTTTTGCTAGACCAGCAAATGGAGCCACCACCAAACATGAATACATATCCAGAAGTAGACTTTCGATCAATAGAATCACCCTCCCAATCAGAATCTGTGTATCCAATCAGCTCTAGCTCGGAGTCTGCAACATAGTGAATGTTGTAGGTCCTGGTTCCCTAAATATACTGGAGGATCCTCTTGGCTGCCTTCCAATGAAGATCATGAGGCTGCTGCATGTATCTTGATATAGAATTCATGGCATAACAAATATCAGGCTGATAATTTGTCAAGTATAACAAGCTACCAATCAACTGTCGATAGATAGTGCAATCCATGGGAGGTGTGCTTTTTCCTTCTTCAAGGTTGATCCCTGAAAGGAAAGGGAATGGTGTAGGCCTACATTCAGCCACGTTAAACTTGACTAATAGGTTTTATATTTATTTGGACTGAGTGACCATTATCCCATCATAATTTTTCTCAATTTCGAGCCCCAAAAATTGTTTTAAGATCCCCAAATCACTCATTTCAAATGCATTGTGGAGAGCAGTTTTGATGGCTGAAATGGAAGCAACTGTGCTACCTGTGATTAGTAAGTCATCAAAATATAAAACAATAATAATAAAATTACCATCAGAATTTTGTATATACACATTTGGATCTGATCTACACCTTTGGAAGTTTTGCAAGAGAAGGAAGGCATCCATCTTGGAATACCACTCTCTTGGGGCCTGTTTTAACCCATATAGTGACTTCTTTAGCTTGCAAACCAAATATTAATCAGAGATGTAGCCCTCGGGCTAATTCATGTATATATCCTCATGAATATTTCCATGCAGAAAGGTTGACTTAACATCCATATGATGCACTTTTTAGTGCTTAGATGTTGAAACTGCAAAAACTAGGCAGATGGAGTCCATTTTTGCAACCGGTGCAAAGGTCTCATGGTAGTCAACACTTTGGACTGAGAGAAACCTTTTGCCACCAGTATTGACTTATATTTCTAGGTGCTACCATCAACAGAAACCTTGTTCCAAAATACCCACTTGCATTGAACCAATTTCCTTCCCAGAGGAAGAGAAACTAGCTCCCAAGTAGTGTTTTTCTGAAGAGAATTCATCTCTTCATCCATGGAAACTTTCCATCTTGGATCCTTCCAAGAATGGTAGTAGGATTTTGGGTCTGAACTAATCATCAAATAACAAGTTTTGGATAGCAAATTATCAGGACAAGAGAGTGCAATACCTGCTCTTTGGAAATCAGACCGGGTTCTCCTTTGATCATCCGGATTTCCAATGTTATCTCCTGTGGAGGAGAGTGTTTGTCGGGCCCATGTGGGAAGATTATTTTGTACTTCAATTTTTGATTCAGAATATGATTTTTGCTGCACATTGATATAAAAAATTAGAGGATCCAAATTAGGGTCATCACCCCCAATTTCTTCATCCAAATATTCAGTAGAATAGGAAGAAAATTCAGCAGTTTTCTCCTTCACTAGTTCCACCTCCTGAAGAGGCTCATCGAACTTAACACTCCTTTCGATGATGATATGTTTTGTTTTGATATCCAGTAGCTTGAAACATTTTCATTCATTAGGATACCCAATAAAAATAAATTCTATGCTTTGCGGTTGCAAAGCCCTCCTTTTATCAACTGGAATTCGGGCCCATGCAGTGGACCCAAACACCCGCAGGTTCGAAACATCTGGCTTGTGTCCGAAGTATGCTTCGAAAGGGGTATTCCCTTTAATGGATGAGTGTGGCACTCTATTTTGAATGTATGCTACAGCATGCATGGCTTCATCCCACAAATTTGCAGCCAACTTCTTTGATTCCAACATACAGGTGGTCATCTCCTTGAGAGACCAATTCTTCCTTTCCGCTACACCGTTCTGCTGGGGAGTGTAGGGAATTGAATGTTGGACCTGAATACCACTTTGAGATCATATGTGTAGAAACTCATTACTAACATACTCCTCACCATTATCAGATCTCAAGATCTTGATCTTAATCCCAGAGGCATTCTCGATCAAGGTCTTCAGTTCAGAGAATTTTTCACATACTTCATACTTCTTTTTGAGAAAGAAGACCCATGTGTACCTTGAAAAATCATCAATAAAAGTCAGAAGATACCTTGATCCATTCATGGATGTGACAGGAATCAGACCATTGATATCAGAATGTATTATCCCCAATATGCATGTAGCTCAGTTTACCTTCCCCCGATCGTACTTATGCTTAGGGTGTTTTCCAACCACATAGCCCTTGCAAATTCCAGGGGTTGCCTTGATGACCGGGAGGCCTTCAACCATGGAGTTTTTCTATAATTACTACAAATATTTGAAATTTGTATGGCCAAACCTTTCATGCCACAGCCTACTAACTTCATTTCCATGAGTTAACAGTGCGGTGGGCTTTGCATCCGCCACAAAGTCGGAAAACTCATAGGCTTTTGCATGATGGTTTGCAAGGCCTTTAGCAATGAGTTTCCCAGATGCAAGTTCCGTTATCTCAACATCATTCAGGATGAAAGATGCTCTCTTAGGCACTCCTGTATGTGTCATCTAATAGACACTAAGGAGATTTGATGCCAGAGATGGTACATAGAAAACATTTGAAAAATAGCCATTCTCAAGATCAACCGTACCTTGTCTTTCTGAAATGATGGTGGAGTCATCTCCCATGTGGATGGGGATGGATTTTCCGGTATCCAAGGATGAAAAGGAGTCTCTTTTAGCCATCATGTGGTTCAAAGCTCCAGAATCAATCTAGAGTGATTTGGACTTTGAAGTGCTTTCCATGAGGGCATGACCTTTTTCATGTTGTGGTTCCCGATCTTGTTGATCTCTCCTCCGAAAGCTTTCTAGAAGATTGATGTGATTTCTCTCAAGGAGAGAGGTATCCTCATCAAGCTTATTCTTCATGTAGGCATGTTGAGGGTGGAAGCCCTTCCTACACTATGAACACTTGACTTTTTCCTTTCCATGATTCCATTTCCCTTTGTTTTTATTTGAGCCGAAAGACTCATCATGCTGCTGGTTTTAAACTTTAGGCTTAGGATCTTCGAATTTAGTTTTTGGTTTCTTCTGCTGCTTTCCGTTACCCTTCAAATATTTGGGCCCTGAGACATGGAGGGATTGATCATGAGAGGATATGATGATCCCCATCTGGACAAGCTTATCATGTTCACTTGTTAGGGACTCAATGAAGGCATTGAGTGTAGGCATCTTCCATCCAGGAGTTGTGAGTTTCCCCACACGGAATGTAGAGACAAAAATTGAACAATCAGCTCCAAGTTTGGAGAGTATGGTGAGGATGAGCTGATCACCCTCCTTCTCCACTTTGCATTGCTTCAACAGTAAGACAATGTGCTTGAAATTTGCGAAAAATTCATTCAAGGTCTCGAAATTGGAAGGCTGGAGAGACATCAATTCATTTTCGAGTTGGTAAACTCTCAAATCGTCCTTCTTTCCATACAAGGTTTCCAATTTGTCCCAAATTTCCTTTAGAGTCTTCAATCCAGAAAGATGGAAAAGAAGATCCCAGGAAACAGAGAGGCACAAGAATCCAAATGCTTCATCCTTCTTGTTCAAGAATCTAGATTTGTCTATTGCAGAACTAGGCTCTTCTTCAGTGTCCATGGTGACCCCATAGAGTCCTCTGGAATGTAGTTGTATCTCCATGTCTCCTTTCCATGAGTGGAAAATGAACGGAGTCAAAAGATCTATTGAAGAAGCCATCTGAATCTGCTGGAGCGAATGCTTTCACCTGTCAAAAACCTAAAAATCACAACAAAAAGGGCAATGTAAGGTCGGACAGCCTGCACATTTTAGGCTTTCATCACACCCAGCATAGTCAATCAAGCAAGCTTGATCAACAAGTTCTTTACTTGGGGTATTAAGTGGTAAGCCTTGGCTTCTGGTGCAGTACTGGATTTTTAAGCTATTGCACAATTTTCATGTAAGATCTGTCAAAAACCTTGTTTTTGAGAGATTTGAGCTTCATCCCACCGTGAGCTCTTATACCATATTAATCTGTCATTGTAATATAGGGACTAAACACAAGTCTCATCAAAGATTAATAACAATACGACATGAAAATTGTGTAATTGTGCTACAAAATGAGTAGCCGCTCTGTATATTCACACAAAAAATGAGTAATACAATACAAGTTCATGCTGCAAGCATGAATGACAAAGCAATTCGAATTCCCAAGGAGGTCATTCGAATTGAATGAGTGAGTCTAGCTTAACTGAATGTAAGCCATAGTCAACACTTAAGTTAACCACTGATCAAAACCCTAATTGACTTAATTGAGCCCTAACTAAAGTCGGAGTGCAATAAAAGACTGAGTCTAACTGAAAGTAGGTCAGACACATGTCATAGAAAACCAACCAACAAGTGGTAGCGCATTAATGACTCCAATGAACCCCGATGACGTTAAATGAAGTGTAACTGAACATCAGAAGTCATTGGAGGCGCCCCTGTTGACTCCAGTTCATTAAATAATCAATAAATAATCAATTTAATGAAGGAAGGCGCCTTCACTGCTCTGTTTAACTGATTGTAACCATCAGTTAGCAATATGGGGCATTAATGACACTCAGATCACCCCTGGAGTGCTCCAGTTAGCCTCCCCAAATGTAGGAGAATGCTAAGTTAGCCTCCTTGACTGAAGGTAGGTGTGGCTATGATCTAGTTGATGTCATCTAGTGCTCCTTTGATGTCAATTAAGTCAATAATACTTAGGATAGTGGTTTAAATAGGCCAAATTGACCAAATTGAGTGTGTATGGTGGTAAATGTCTCCAACACCATTGCCAGGGACGAAGCTGAAGTATATATTCCCTGGGATATCATTATTCATCTGATTTTGAGAGGTGAACAAAGTCAAAAAAATCTTTTAGACTACAATTTTTCACTGGTGACTCCACAATTAAAGGTTCCATTGCAAGGAGAGTTTTGTTGACAGAAAAATGAAGAAGTCAAATGGAAAGTCTGGGTATCAGCTTGTTACTTTCCTCCATGAGGTTTTGTTCTTATTCATCAGTTCTTTCCTGTCTTTCTCATTGCATGTCAAAAGAATTATTTTTTGTTTTGTCTATTCCGATGATCATAAACCTTCAGGTACATATCCCTCTTTGGAAGAAGAAAGTCTACATTCTTCTTGTTTTATTGATGTTGATCCTATTCCTTCATTTGAAATACATGTGAAACATGATATACATATACCCATATCTCTTGAACCTGATTATTCTGGTCATCTTGTAGAGAATAAAGCTGATCTATTACCTTCTACCATCACTGCTGAAACTTGCGAACAACTTGTTAAACCTCATTTTCAACTCACAGATTTTTAGTCTAAACTCAGACAAAATATGTTTAAACCTCTTAGGCTTCCATCTCTCTTACATCCTTACCCTTCCTACTTTGTTGAATATCTTCCCCATTTTACTGGAAAAGACCATATTATAGCAGAGAAGCATTTAGAATATTTTGATAATTTTATTGATAATTTTGAAATCATGCATGAGGATGTTGTCATAAGGTTATTTTCAAAATCCTTTGCTAGAGATGCTGGGTTTTGGTTCTGAAATTTAAAAGCTGATTCAATCGAATCATGGGAAGAGTTACATGATGTCTTTTTGAAGAATTGGGGTAAGAATAAATCTTATGATCAATTTATTTCCAAATTTTATAGTTTGAAAAGGGAGAATGATGAGCCAATTACTAAATTTAATTGGAGGTTTCAAATTTTTTATATCAGTATGCCTACGGAGATCAAACCTTCTGAAAAACTTGCTATGGTATATTATGTTATGGCTCAACATTCAGATCTTGTCTTTTCCCTATTAGAAAGGAAACCATCATCTTTAAGACAATTGTTTGAGGATGCAAAAGGAGTGGAGGAGAACATCCGAGCTTGCAAAATGCTTCGAGATCAGGCTCATGTTGAAGATATACAAGCTTATGAACATGAAGAAGAACGTAGGTATCACTTAGATTTAAGATAGTTTTCTTCATCATTTTCATATTTTCATATGAACAAGGATATAAATGACGCTTATGTTGATTCTTCATATCAGTTTGCTGACTTTTAAGATGATATTATACTTTCAGTGGATTATAGTAGAAATTTTCTAGTTCCTGCTATGAGATTATCGTGTTATGAAGTAGAAGTTGATGCTCTTCAACCTCTTACTATTGATATAAGAAATAAGCTGCCATTCTTGACTTATGGTCACTTTCAAAATTTTATTTGTTCAAGTTTTGATCAAGGGTTTTATTTAAAGGTTGAGAAGTAGTTTGAAGATCCCTTGGTTTCCATTCTTGAGCCAAAGTTTAAAAGAACAGCAATGGAGGGGAAGAGAATGCTTCACTTTATGATGAATATAATGAAGACATTGAAGTTTTAAATCGGAAATTTCATGATCCCGTGGCTTCTTGGATGGAGTTGTATTTTTCAAAGGTTTCTAATGCTCAAGCTTTTGGCATACTTCCTATTTCCAGTCATAAGTATCAGCTTCCTACAGACTCTTTATTATATTTATCATATCTTTTGCGGGTTTTCTCAAACAGTAGCATGCATGGAATTATGATTCTCAGTCAAGTGGTTTCTTGGCTTCACTGGAAGTATGATTACACTTGATTGGGTTGTTTCCTCGATTAGAAGTAGGAGTAAATAATAGAATAAGCTCGCTATACGAGCATGTAGAATCTTTTCAGTTTGTTGATTTGTAGCAGTATTTTGTCATTTCTGAGGTATGTGTTCAGAGTTTGAGAAAGTTGTAGAGATTTGGTAAATGACTCCATCAACCAATGAATAAGGCAAAAGGTCTACAGGTTCTTAAAGCCTCACAAGGAGGACTTCATCCTGCAGCAAGAGCCGGATGTTATAACTAGATCTTGTTCTTAGTTTATCTATTCTTTTTGTCCTAATTTTCAACCGTTGGTTTAAAATGATTTTACATTTTATGTTGATTTTAAGAACTTTTGACAATTAGTAATTTTTGTTGGATTTAATGCTTTTTTATGGTTGAGTTATTTCATTAATTTAGTTTTAAGGTTTGTCTTTGGGGATTATTATTTAATATGTATATCTTTAATCTTTCAAAAAATTATAATAAAAGTTTATTCCAAGTTTTCTTTATAATCTAACCCTCATTTTTGAGTCCTTTGTCAAATATTTTCATGAGGAGATTCCTGTAGCAACTCTGTTTTTCCTGTTTTTGTCATTATCATTGGGAGCATATTACGAGGTGATGGAAATGAATTATCAAAAACCAAAAGAGGTTTTTGTCCACAATAGGTTCATTCACAAAAACCTCTCTCATTTTTGCAACAGATATTATCATTTGAGATATTCGAATTCATCTTTGTGGCCTATTTTCAGGGTTTGAATTATTTAATAATTTCCTGTTTTAGCTACAAATTTACAGCATGTATTTCGATCAATTGAATGCAAATTTTTAAAAACCAAGAGAAATTTTTGTTCATAATAGACTCATTTAAAAAAACCCTCTCAGGTTTTGCACAGGTGTCCGGGATAGAGAGATATAAAGGCGTCTTTGAGACCCAAATTTTCAGAAATTCGCCAAATTTCCTCAAATCCGATTTGTTATTTTTGGGTTAATTGTCTTTAAAGATTTTGAGATATCGTGTAACTAATTTATGTAACCATTTCAAATTTCAACCTAGAAGGTAGTTATGGAATTAATTTACCTTTGTTATGATAAAATGAAGACAAACATACAGTTTTGTGGTTGGATTTTTCACTCAAGGAGAGGCTTTTGGAGCTTTGATTTCTCAAGATAGCATTTATAACTCTTATGTAAGTGGATCAATTTTATTGATTATATATAAATTGATAAGCCATTTTACCTGTCATGCTTTTTCATTTCTGATCTGGTTGATTGCTCCGTCTACAATTTCATTTCATGTTTAAATATTTATTCATGTAAGTGCTTGTAGCCTGTGGGTGGAATTAGTATTTCATGTGTAATGTTTATGGCTTATTGGGATGTGTTTGATCTCCATTTTATCCAACTTGCATGATTTAGTTCTATATTAGCTTGTGGATGTTTATTTCCTCCTTGCTGATGAAATTTTTTAAAACCAAAACCCTAAAAACCAATTTTATTCTATTTCATTTTGAGATTGTTTTAGCTTGTTCTTGTGGTAGTCTAGGAACAATTTCTAGCACTAACACTAAAAATGTATGTTAGATAACAGCCAGGTAAATGGGAGGATTACTTACACTTGGTGGAGTTTGGATATAACAACCACTACCAAGCTTCAACGAAATACATGCCATTTGAAATTTTGTATGGCAAAAAGTGCAACACTCCCATCTCATGGAGTAACCCAGTCGATAGGTTAGTGCTAGGACCTGACCTATTGAAGGAGATGGAGTTAATTGTAAAACAGGTGCAAGGTAATTTGAAGGCTATACAAGATAGACAGAAAAGTCAAGCAGATCTTAAATGAACTCAGAAAGAGTTCAAGGTGGGTGAACATGTTTTCATAAAGGTAAGGCCTAAAAAGAGTTCTTTAAAGTTCGGAAGTTGTGCTAAGTTGGCAACCAGATATTGTGGGCCTTTCGAAATAATGTCTAGAATGGGACAAGTGGCATACCAACCGGATTTACAGCCAAATTTAAAAGTTCATAATTTTTTCCATATCTCTGTTTTAAAAAGATATGTACATGATGCTACTCATGTTATAAATTGAAATGATGTCCACGTGGAACCCAAAGGAGATTTTCTGGTGGAACCGGATTGTATCCTCGATAAGAGGGAGATCTTGCATCAGAATTGCACCATTAGACAGGTAAAGGTGCAATGGAAGCACCTTAGTCCAGAAGAAGTAACGTGGGAATTGGAGATTCATATGTGGGCAGCATATCCAATTCTGTTCCAGGGCAGCTCTGAGGATGATGAATAAAATAACATCGAGGACGATGTTATATTTAAGTAGGTGTGTATGTCACATGCCCAAAATTGTAAAAAAAATTATGTTTGAGAAGACATTATGTTTTAATTTTATTGTAAAGTTTGTAATTATGGACCAAGTGGGGTCAAGGATGATTGTATTTAATTGCTGAATATTTTATTAATTAATAAATAAAAGATGAGACAACAGCTTAAGGGGGCTATTAAATGAGTGTCTACTAGCCACATGGTGGAATAGAATGGGTTGAGAGCAGATTGACACTTGGCAACATCCTAAAACTACCTATAGCTGTTGCAGGAGGCAACTTCCATCTTTTTGTGCTCATGTTCCCCAAGAAAGTGGAACAAGAGTAAGTGGCTCATTAAGTGAAAAAACTGACCCAAAAGACCTAGGCAAAAACTAATAAATTACCCATCGAATTGAGCTGAGGGGTTCAATTTTTTATTGGTGAAATTTCTTAGTGAAATTGGTGCACAAGATATTCGATGGAGGGGAAAAAGTAGAATATTTGAGTGTGAAAATGCTGATTTACTGAACTAGTGTAGATGTTTTGGCTGAGTTCTTACCGTTGATTACTCTAAGGAGTTGCAGGGGTTTTATATAAACCATTCTCTCTCCCAGTGCTTTCAACCAGGTGGACCAGTGGACAGGCTCGGGGGTCCTAAGACTTGCAGCTAAGCTTTCTTCAAGAATTGGTTGGGTGGAACGAGCTCCTTAGGTTGTTATATCCTTTGCTGTATCACTAGGTGCTAAATGTTATTTTTATTTTCTCTATGTAAGCATAGCAACTAGAATGTATGAATTTAGGATTTGATGCATTTGTATGACTGATTTTTTTGTTAGATAGTTAAATCTCTTAATGTTCAAAGATAAATAAATTCTGGTTCAAAATGTATTTGAATGAATGAGTTAGGGCTTTAAATATTATGTTAGTGAATAAAAAGAAAATTGTCCTTACTGTATTTTTCCACACCTCCGTAGAGGTAGTACTCTAGTACAGTAGGTAAATTTAGGAGTAATGAGTAAATCAAGTTATGATGTGTGTGAATCTGATCTTTTATCTTTTACAGTTAAATCTATTCTAGAAATGTTTAACAGGAAATTTTCCTCTCCTCTAGAAGTTTATGTTAACTAATACATCTTTTTAATTATATTCATAAAAGTACCTTAAAAGAATGTTTTACTAAAAATAAAACCAATGTATAGTTTGTGTAACTATGTTATTTTAACCTAGTAAAAGTAACTATTTTTAAAGCTTAACCTGATATATATAAATATAACTATTAACTAATTCAAAACAGGAAATAATGCAAATGGAGCAACATTAAACTATATAAACTGTGAAATAAAATTGTAGTAATAATTTAGGTATTATAAATAATAATTATGTTAATTGCAGTAATGTTGTACAAATACCAAATATAAATTAATAAACAGTAAAAAAAACAACAAACTATGCAAAATCTAAATTAAAATGGAAATACTAATATTTACCTTGGGTCAAAACCCTAAATAAGAAAACTTGTCAAAAACTAAGTTATGATTTTCCTATTTTTTTCAAATTATATGATTCCTTCAAGCCCTCGGTGTTTACAAATATTCATTATATAAATATTATATCCATTTGAAATTATACACAAACAGGAAAAATCTGTTGATTATATATAAAATAAACAAAGCAAAAGAAATAAAATAAAATTTCTAAATCTTTAATACAACTTTTCACAGGTCACAAGGTCAAACCTCTCGACCAAGAAGACTCTCTTTTTCTTCTATTTTCTCAACTTTTGTTTATAATCAATACCCTCTAATCTTATTAAAAAAAATTACAAATTAAATCAAAACACAAACATCTCAAAACCGAAAAACCTTAAATACTATGGAGACTATAAAATCTATTAAAAAAAAAAACAAGTTTTTAAAACCCCAAATGTTTCTATCCATTAACAGTCTTTAAACAACTGAGGTGGTTGAGCCATATAGCTTATAAATTTTTATCCAATATTTACAAGTCTGCAAAGAAAACCCTAGCATATATAAACACAACATATCATAATGGAGTTACGGCCTTACGACTTGTACAAATTATACATTAAACAAAACAAGTCATGGCCACCTTCGTTAACAGAACCCTACTCATCGCCGAAGGAGAAACCCCAGGTGGCAAGGCCGAGGCTTACCAAGTCTGTTGCGTAGTAAGCTTTTAGCTCCATGATGATGAGTCTCAACCGTAGCTCTACCTCCACAAGACCAAAACGAAAATCGTTATTATTATTTAAAAAAAAAGAAAAGAAAACCTTCTACTGTAAAAAGAAGTAAATCATACAAATTTTGAAAGTAGTTACCTTTCAGTATTCTTTTGGATGGTCATAGACACGGTATGGAGTCCCTTGAAATCCACTCAACCCTGGCAAAGGAACCGTAGCTTTGAGCCACCGTTGAAAGACCCTCAATCTACGACCGCAACACAAAAAAAGGAACTTAGCACTGAAAATGCCACAAACAGAAGCCAAGTTTATTTTGTTGGTAACTCAAACCAGGAAGACCACGGATGAAAGGTAGAATACCATGGATCAGATTTGTCTCATAAGCCACTCTACAAAGGAAAACGAGTATAAATTCAACTGAAAAATGGTTTCTACACTCTTAGTTTCAACGATGGCCACGCAGGCCCATGCGACCACGAGCCTATCAACTCTACACTCTAGCAACGAAAAAGATGGAGAAAACACGCGAGATTTTAGGTATGGGCTGAATTATAGCTAGGGTTTACATATCCAAAACCCTATCCAATGAACTCACCACATGTGGATTCCACTAAGAAACAAATCGTATGTGTTTTGATGTGAGTGTTCTCTATAGTCCTGAATAGCATCGTTTAACCTGTTTTACAAAGAAATGTTAAAATGATAATACCATGCTGATATTTAATATATTGTATACTTTTGCACATAACACATTAAAACTTTGACAAATATCAACACTATACTTTGTATATATCATTATTTCACATATGCATATGATCATTGTTTAACCTATAACAATACCTAGGCATATGTCATTACTTGTTTATGTTAACATCCTGGCATTCGTTAATACAATAGCATATGTAAATACTTTGTTAAAAGTAATAAAGGTATTGCAATGTTTAGTCTATAGAATTTTTCATTCTATAATGTTGCATGTAGGATTAGGATCTTCTATACCAACAATAGGACAAATATAAGATTTACAAGTTATAATCATAGTTAGGCTAAGAACATATGCTTCTATTATGCTTTTATTTTGAAGCACTTATGCCTTTAAATAAAAAAATATAGGCAAACCCTATGTCCTTAAGCCTATAATAAGATGGTTAAAAAAGTATAGACCTCAAATGTTTTGCTTTAACATAACAAATTCAAGATTTGGAAAGGAAACAAGTTTGGCAATACCTTCATTACTCAAAGCTTTAATTTAAATAAATATGCTAGCATTCTACTTTTGCAAGTTG
The DNA here is from genome assembly GCA_001517045.1 of Pseudotsuga menziesii. Lineage (NCBI taxonomy): Eukaryota > Viridiplantae > Streptophyta > Pinopsida > Pinales > Pinaceae > Pseudotsuga > Pseudotsuga menziesii. The sequence continues at coordinate 624,056 of LPNX011115872.1, read as the reverse complement.
AGATAATTAATCTCAATCCTGAAGCTGGGAACAAAATGTTTTACCTGTAAAAAGACATGTACAAGAATCATCATTTCACTGCATTAGCTTCAATAAGCTAAGTAAGCCTCAACACAACCAAAAAGTTCCTTCAGTAAGCAAGAAACAAACTTTAGTACCTTGCACTCACAATTAAATAAACAGTTGATTTCAATACTTACTACTTTAGACCATTTACATCCTAGCTCGATCTTCATTACTAAATTTTGAAGGCAGTTAGTGAAGGAAGTACTATAGAAATTCATAAATGAAATTGCTTTAGTATCTAGATTAGACATTTTAGAATGTTAACTGCTAGCAGTTAGGTTACTCTCCTAAGCGACGATTTGTAAACATTAATTGTTGCAAGAAAAAATTTAGATTTTTATGAAATTTTGGGGGTTTTACAAAACAAGGAGTTCATCAATTCAAATGCATACCTCTATTGATAAAGAAGTATGGTCCTCCATGAAAGATTAAATCTCTATATTCCTTGTTTTTTAATAGAAAAGCATAGAAGCCTCTTTAGCAGAAGTATGTTGAGAGCATGTTTTATATTAGAGGATGCCAATCATTCTGCACCCAGACTTCTAGAGATCAAGGGGACAACCAGATTCTAGTAAATTGTATGATGAGACTTCTCTTGAAAAGGGAAAGGGCCATCGATCTCAAATGGTTTGAACGAAGCTCTAGTACAAACATCTATGACCGTTTTTTTATGAATTTCATGGGCATGGATTTAGGAACTAAGGGAGCAAAGGAGGAAATTAGAGAACGAAAGGATATTTCATCTAGATTAGGGGGAGGACATTGGTCATGAGTGGCCACCATGGTGAGTGAAGGAGATGAAGTGTCTAGGTGTTTCATAGGAGAGAAATAGGGTTTTCAAAGGATTTATGGCCTTGAATTTTTGGGTTTCATGAGTAACTTAGTCAAAATATGTCATACGAAATAACATGCTACCAAATCTTGTTTTTTTAGAATTTTGACAAATGTTGTTAGCAAATTTATGTATCCCATTTCCCACTTTCTAGTTGGTATTTAGAAGAATTTTAGGAAGAAAGTATTCAAATTTTTATGGAGATATATGGAAGAGAAAGATGTAATGGCATGGTTAAGCCTACAAAAGGATTTCAAATCCTAAGAACCTAGCAGGGTGAGGTTTCAATAACATACAAATGTTTGGAAGATAATTAGCAGTTAAGAGTCCCTAAAGGCTCTTGAATGGAGAAGTATTGTGGCACCAAATTAAGGAATGAAATATATATAGCTTTTATCCTTCAAATAGTGTTTTTGAAGGAGCCTATAACTCATCATAATTACTAAATTGTATGGAAATTTTACTGGATTTTTATTCATTGATAGGATCTTGGATATCCTAGAGCATAGTGGATGTAAGGAAAGTGAAATTGGCTGTAGACTCATGGTTAGGAGTAAGGGAACTATAGATTTTCATTGGATTTACACAAACAAATCCATAGTCAAAATAGTTTCTCCATCAATGATGCTTCTACAAATTTTCAATCAAACCCACAGAGAGAAGTGTGCAAGACATTTGGAGATTTAGGGTTGGAAGGTAATTTGGACCAAGATTGCTATTTATATACTTAATTATTGATCTACAATGATATCAAACTAGGTCTTGGAGAGGAAGAGTTATTTTCTATGGGATGGATAAATGTGACAATGCTCATGACACAGTGAAGGATAAAAATTAGGTTATTAAAAATAAATAGTATTGAGAAACATACATCTTGCATACCATTAGTGATGGAAATGGTGGAAACCTTATTCAAATGTTGAGGACGAACAAGGAGAGGATGCATCCATAGCTTTGCAAATTGTTCCATTTACTGAAGCATTGCCATTCCCCATACCATAGGAATGAGAACAAACAGCTGAAAGGGATTCCTCCAACAAACCTAGAAGTCAAAAGATCAATCAAATACTAACGCAGGTTTATGAAATGGAGGTCTTGGAAAGAGAACTGAAGAGAAACAATGAAACATTGACTAGAAGAAATAAGCTATTGCACAAGTCCTACTTGGAGCAGAGAGAGAGATACAACTTCTTGAAAAGGTTGAACACTAGGTACCTGAAGGACAATACCAGGTTACTTAGGATGGTGAGGCTCCAAAGGATTTAGTTGAAAGAAGCAAAAGAAAACCCTAGCAACCACCTTGCCTTGTCAACCCTAGTTGAAGCAGCCATCAGTCTCCAGCCTCCTGAAATGAGCTAGGGCCCAGCAAACACTCCAAACATGAAGCCCTCAAAAGAAGAAGGTTGAGCAAATAGGCTTGGAAAAGCATTTTTGAGCGAAACCTAATAAATTTTGTGAAATTGTATACGAGTCTAGGAATCTTAAAATTCATGAGAAAAACTACGCTACTTATGATTTAGAGTTGGTTGAAGTCATACATGCTTTGAAGATGTGGCGCAATCACTTAATTAGAAGAAAATTTATGTTAATGACAGATAATAAGGGATTAAAATATTTATTGGATCAACCTAATTTAAACGCAAGGCAAGCTAGGTGGATAGCTTTCCTTAGTGAGTATGATTTCAAGATCCAACATATTAAGGGAAAACAAAATAAGGTCGCTAATGCTCTAAGTAGAAATGCAAGACTAAACTTTGTAGCAGCAATCAGCACTTATAAAACAGATTTAGAAGAACAGCTAGAGGAAGGAGTAAAATTGGATGAAAATTATCAGAAATTACAAGCTAAAGTGGTAGAAAATTTAACTGAAAGTTTAATTATAGGGTATAGTCTAAATGAAAAAGGATTAATACTTTATAAAAGTAGGCTGTATATACCTAATGTACCTAAAATTAAGTTGTTGATTTGAAATGAAATTAATAAGACTCCTTACTCAGGACATCTTGGTTATCAAAAGACTATAACCATGTTATGGAAAGATTATTTTTTGCCAAACATGAAGAATGAACTGGTAGAATACATTGCCAGGTGCTTTGAATGTCAATAGGTTAAGATGGAACACCAGTATCCAGGCAATTTACTACAGCCATTACCCATCCCTAGCTGGAATTGGGAAATAATCAGTCTTGATTTTATTACAGGTCTACCTAGAAATCAGAATCTGAATGATTTGATAATGGTAGCCGTCGATAAACTCAGTAAAGCATCTCATTTTATACCAGTAAAGACCACCTACAAGGCTGCTAATATTGCTGATATATTCATGAAACAAATATTTCGTTTACATGGGATACCGAAAGTTATAATTTATGACAGAGACCCTAAGTTTACGAGCTATTTCTGGAAATATTTATTTAAAGGCCTGAATACTACTTTAAATTTCAGTACATACTTTCATCCCTAGACGGATGGACAGACTGAAAGGGTGAATCAAGTATTGGAAGATATGCTAAGAATGTATGTTAGAGAACAACCAACTAAATGGGAGGATTACTTACACTTGGTAGAGTTTGCTTATAACAATCACTACCAAGCTTTGGCAAGATACGACCCATTTGAAATTATGTATGGCAGAAAGTGCAATACCCCCATCTCATGGAGTAACCTAGTTGATAGGTTAGTACTAGGACCTAAACTATTAAAAGAGATGGAGTTAATTGTAAAGCAGGTGCAAGGTAATTTGAAGGTTGCACAAGACAGACAGAAAAGTCAAGCAGATCTTAAACAAACTTAGAAAGAGTTCTAGGTGGGTGAACATGTTTTTATAAAGGTAAGGCCTAAAAAGAGTTCTTTGAAGTTAGGATGTTGTGCTAAGTTAGCACCCCGATATTGTGGGCCTTTTGAAATATTGTCCAGAATGGGACATGTGGCATATCAACTGGCTTTGATGCCAAATTTAAAGGTTCATAATGTTTTGCATATCTTTGTTTTAAAAAAGTATGTACATGATGTTACTCATGTTATAAATTGGAATGATATGCAGGTGGAACCCGAAGGAGATTTTTTGGTGGAACTGGATTGTATCCTCGATAAGAGGAAAATATTCCTTCGGAATCGTACCATTGGACAAGTGAAGGTGCAATGGAAGCACCTTAGTCCAGAAGAAGCCACTTGGGAATTGGAGAGTCATATGCAGGAATCATATCCAATTTTATTCCAGGGCAACTCTGAGGACGATGAATAAAATAACATCAAGGACGATGTTATATTTAATGGGGTGTGTATGTCACATACCCCAAATTTGCAAAAACATTTTATGTTTTAGGAAACATTATGTTTTAATTTTATTATAAAGTTTGTAATTATTGACCAAGTGGGTTCAAGGATAAATTGCATTTAATTGATAAATATTTTATTAATTAATAAATGAAAGATGAGACAACAGCTTAAGGAGGATGTTAAATGACTGTTTACTAGCCACTTAGTGGAATAGGTTGGATTGAAAGTAGACTGACACTTGGCAGCATCCTCAAACTACTTCTAGTTGTTGCAAGAGGTAACTTTCCTATTTTTGTGGTCATGTTCACCAAAAAAGTGGAACAAGAGTAGGTGGTTCATTAAGTGAAAATATGGCCCAAAAGACCTAGGCATGCTGATAAAACTACCCATTGAATTCAAATAAGGCTGCCCATTCTTTACTTGTGAAATTTCTGAGTGAAATTAGTGCACAAGAAATTCAATGGAGGGGACAGGCATACGTGTTTGAGTTGAAAGTGCTGATTTACTGAACTAGTGTAGTTGTTTTGAGTTGAGTTCTTACTGCTACAAGCATAAATATTACTACTGAATACTCTGTGGAGTTGCAGAGGTTTCTAAACCTATTCTCTCACCTGGTGCTTTCAACCAGGTCGACCAGTAGACAGGCTTAGGGGTCCTAATATTTGCATCTCAGTTATCTTCAGGAGTTGGTTGGGAGGAACGGGCTCCTTAGGTTGTTGTCTCCTCTGCTATATTACCAGGTTCTACATGTTATTTCTAATTTCTCTATGCAAGTATAGAAATATGGAATGTATAAATTTAGGATTTGATGCATCTATATGACTATTTTGTTTGTTAGTTAAATATTTTATTGATCTAAGATTCATAAGTTCTGTTTCAATTTAGTATTAGAATAAATGATTTAGGGTTAGTGTAAATTTACTGATGGATCAAAATACCTGACTGTATTTTTCCACACCTTCAAAAAGGTAGTACTCTAGTACAGTAGGTGAAAAAAAGTATGATGAATAAATCAAATCAGGAAGTGTAGGAATATAATTTATTTACTTTCAACTGTTAAATCTTTATAGGAATGTTTAGTAGATAGATTCCTCTATTTTCAGAAGTTCCATTATCTAAAATGCATCTGTAAAAATTATAAATATAAACTACTACAAAAGAATGTTTATTAAAAGTCACTACACAGTTTATGTAACTGTGTTCTTGTTAGCACAGTAGTTACATTGTCTTTAAAGCTTAAAATTAATATAAATACCTATAATTATTAACTATTACAGAAAGAGAAAAATAACATAAATAGGAATAACTTATAAAGAGTAAAATGAATTTATAGTAATCACTTAGGTTTTGCAAATAACATCTAAGTAATTTCATTATTAGTGTAAGTAAAACATCATATATCAAACACATTAAAGTAAAGCAACAACAATGCAAAGTTTTCAATTTAATATAAAATACAAACCCTAATCAAGGAAAACTGTCAACCAAATCTTTCCTCTCTCTAGAATAGGGCTTTTACAATTTTTCCCATATCCTTATTAATCAAATTATTTAATATACAATTATAATGTCTTTATCATAATCACCCTATATTAAATAAAATTTTACACAAAAACAATATTAGTTTGCTTATCAATTATATACTAAAATAAAATAAGAAAAGATAAATTAAATATTCATAATCAAATTTACACAGTCGAGCTCGGGTTGTAGTAGCAAAGCCTTTTCTTTTTATTATTTTCATAAACAAATATTTATATTAAAAGAAAAACTCAGAACTAGCTTACAAATTAAATTTCCACAGAATACCTTCATTTTAATAAAAACCAAAATTATGGACATTTACAACAGCGAAACCTTTCCATATTTCTTTTATCAAATCATTCACTAGACACAGGTAATTTAGCAATAAGGTCCTTTAAAAATTCTTTAACTTAAAGCTTAACAAACTGAAGTTCCCAATACAGATGAATAAACCACGATGTTCAAGTATATCAAAGACTCTTTCCTACTCAGACTGGTGCACCCTTAATACTGTCAAATCCTTTGCAAGTTAAAAACAGGTGTTTACATTTGGAAAAAACCTAAGAAAAATTTAAACCATCGAACAGAACAGTCCATGGCGTGTCCAAAAATTTACTGTAATAAAATAAGTCATGGCCACACAACCTTTCCAAACAAAGCATTGTTCAACGTATCCATGGCAAGGGAGCTCGAATTTCAATGAGACAGTATCATCCAAACCCCACACATCATCACAGAAGAAACCTCAGGCAAGAAACCGAGGCTTACCCAGTTGCTTAATAAGTGTGGAACCCTCTTTCTAAAATCTTCCATCTTGCAATAGTGAGATTTCCACCTGTAGAAATGTCTGCACAAGCAAGTTAAAAGTTGTCAAGCTCTTTCTTTAAAAAAAAATTGTTACAGTAAAGAATTTTCTTGAGAAATGCAGAAAGGGTTAAAAAGAGTTTACCTGGAGAGATTTTGTCCTCAATTGCACAGTGATTTTATCGCACAGTAACTTTCACCAAGGAAACCTCATACTCTAGCAACTGGGCAGGAGAAACATGAGCTAAAAACTCGACGAGAATGATAAAACAAACAGCAAAGGCCACGATGAAACCAAAGCTCACTATGGTCAACGATTTCCACAAGGTAAGTCATGAATATTAGAACCAGATACCACACTAAAATCACATAGAGGTTTCATCCTAGCCAATACATGGGTTGAGTCACCCACAGAGACAAAACAATGGCATCAAAGGCCATGAGGCCATGAGCCTGGCAGTGTTTCTCACAGCAGCAGGTGTGGTAAACAACGTGAGATTTTAGTGTTTTGAACGTTATGTAGTAGGGTTTACCAACACCAAAACCCTATCCACTAGCCGATAGCCACGTGGATTCCAATTGAACTTTGATATTGTGGGTGATGCTCTATAGTTCGAGAGCGTGAAGTGAAGCCTGCAACAATAGTTTATATAACCTTTGTTAATATTGGTATACTTATATTATTATATAAACACCATTATAATGAGTAATAGGTTATGCAAAAGGTTTTTGGTTTATGTTTGTCCTTTAGGTAATGAACCTTCCACCCCTAAAAAACAAGCATTAATACTACACATATAGCCTCATAATGTATTATTTTGCACTCTCATTTAGTAAAAATCTAGGCAGTTAGTAAAACTGCACTCTGCATGAAATCGTTAGTTCCATATATATATAAATGTCACTTCTTGTATACCTTATGAAAATACCTAGACTTAGGTATTACTTGCTTATGTAACATTCGAATGTATGTTGATACAAATAAATATAAATTACCTTGGTAACAAGTAATAATGTATTGCAAGATTTAGTTTGCAAAATTTATCCTTCTCTAGAGTTGTATATAGGATTAGGATTTAATATAACAACAAAAGGATAAAAATAGGATGTACAAGTTATATTCAAAGTTAGGTAGAAAGCATCTATTTCTATTTTTGCTTGGATTTGCAAGTACTTATGCTTATAAATAAATAAATAAGAAGCAAATATACAGGAAAACATTGTGTTCTTAAACCAAGAATAAGAAGGTTAACAACTTAGACTTCAACATTGCATAACAGCTTAACAATTTCAATATTTGGAAAAGATACAGATTTGATGATACCTTATTTTTTTCAAAGCTGTAAACTAAACAAATATTCAAGCATTTTACTTTTGCTAGTTGAGATAATTAAATCCTGATCCTAAAACTAGGATACAAAACATCTTACCTGTAAATAGACCTATACAAGAATCATCATTTCACTGCATTAGCTTCAAAATATAAGTAAGCCTCGGGCATGAACTGAAGTTCCTTCATTTTAAATAGGAAACAAACTTTAGTACATAGTAAGCAAACAGTTGTTTTAAACTCATATTACTTCAGATCGTCACCTACTAAATCAATCTTTCAATACTTAATTATGAATGCAGATAGTGAAGTATACAGTTACAGAAATTAATAAAGGAATTGGTTTTAGTTTCTAGATTAGACCCTTTAAAATGATAATTGTCAGTGGTTAAGTTACCCACATCATCGATGTTTTTAAACATTAATTTTTGTGAGAAAATTTTTAAATTTTTATGAAATTTTGGAGTATTACAGACCGGATTGTAATTGTTGGAAAAACTATAAAGCAATCAGCAAGAGGAGAAAGTCCAATCTGAAAGGATTCAAACAATCCCACACATAGATGGTTCTATCCCCAAGTTGTTTGGGATGATTGAATCCTATGGATATGAGGCCTCCACTGGCACAGTTTGAACATATCCAAATGGATCTTCTCTTCCTCTGTGGAATATCTGAAGAGTATGTAGTGGTAGTGAACTATTTTAATCTCAAATATTATGAATGGTGATAATATGAAGTAGAACAATTGGATAAATGATATATGACAAGTATTAATACAATTTATAAACATATAAACCAAATTTATTCTTGTCAACTTAAAATAAAACAAAGCAATCACAACTGAATTATTTTATCCAAAGGTTCTTTAAGCACATAATTGTTCTAATAGAGAAATGCCAATTGAAAAATTAGCACTTAATATAAGTAACTATTTATTAGTTGCAACAGGAAGTATATGAATCAAATAAAAACATTTATTTAATACATAATCAACACGGTAACTGAGTAATGATAAATCAAAATAGAGGTTATTGCGTCTAATAATGATGCAACGTATAATGAAGATGTCTGAAAGATAAAAGAATAACCAAGATTGATCAAATAAATTTAATGAACAAACCAAGAGATTGCAAAAAGAAACTAACTGAATTTATTCAAAGTGAAAAATATTACAGTTCTTCAAAATACAGAGTGTCTCCAGTCTTTCCCTTGTGGTTTATTCTCCTATCGTCCTCTAGGGTCCTTCCTCTTGGATCGTGATCCCCTTACATGAGATCTCAATCTCTTTAAATAACAATTACAAATATCACAAAGAAAGAAATCCCCCATAGAGGTAGGGATCATAAAATATTGTTTCATAATTTGCCAAGGGAAAATTACCACTTGTCTGCTATGTCCTTATATTTAGCAAACTCTAGTTGCAACTAAGCCTTGCAGACGAGTGATTCGATTTCCCTCTTCTTTACTTTTTCCCATTCTTGGAGAAACAGATTGATCCTTATTTGTGAATTCGGGGGTGACTCAATACATTCCTTGATTTATAACACATGAATATGATCGAGTTGCTCGATCTGCTCCTTAGTCTTCGAGAAATCCCTTTCAATTTGCTCCATCTTGATATTTGGAGGCAGAGCATCTTCAATTGGATCCACGGGTTCTCTGAAGCAAACCATATTTTATTGCAAGCTATCTAACTGTCCTGAATGGTAGATTCAACTGATTCATAGACATTCTCCCAGCATTCCAAGGATATTTTGATCCTCCTCAGCTTAATCTTGTCAAGGACTGGAACATCTTCAAGTTTATCCTTTGTATACCTTTTCCAGTCCACCTGATTATCATAATCTTTGGTTGCTTCCTTCCTCCTTTGATAATGATCATAAAGGAGGCCATATTGACGTTCAAAGGCATTGTAAGTCTCTTGAATTTCATTTAATCCTTCAAAAAAGTCAACCATTACTTCGTTCAGGTCATGCTGGATCTTGGAAGCCATTCCTTGGAATGCTTCCTTTGTAAATTTGGAAAAAGAGGAAGAGACAGATATGAAGTGGTAATCCTCCAAATGTTGTTGAAGGGTTGTGATTTTTTTAGCATGTTTGACATCAAGTCCTTTTGCTTCTTCCATATTTTGCTTGAGAAGATCATTATGCTCTTGCAAGTGCTTGATATGGTCCTCATAATTATTCTTCAAATCCTACAACTTATTTTGGTGGTGCTCATTAGCTTGAAATTTCTCATGTTTAAAATTTTGAAGCTCTTGTTATTTTTTTTCAATTTCCTTGTTAAGTGAGGCAATTGAGTCATAATTGGCTCATGTAAAGGCCCCCATGGAAATCGTTGTTTCCAGAGCTTCTTGTTTGACATCTGTTGAAGCTCACTTCCATATGATATGGTTTGGCACAGTGACCTGCATGAGTGTTCCTTCTATGTCTCTCTTGGCGCCTTTCTTCACCATTGCTTTCTCTTTTTTGCTCCAAAAATATTCCCCAATGGAAACCACATCATCATCTCCAAAATATTCTGTTTCTTCTGCTGTGGGAGTTGACACTTTAGACATTGTGACTAAAGACACAGATTGGGAAATATCAGGGGTTGGGATGGGAATGTTGACCTGGGGGATTGAAATGGATGGTATGTCAGAATGAGAAACTTAGGGTGATTGAATTGAAATATCAATAGGAGTAATAGGTTCTGTAGAGGTGGTAAGAGTAGGAATATCAAAAAGTTGTAAAGATACTGGGGGGGAGTTGTGCTTGAGATGTTTTTGAAGATGTCACCTGAGTAGGAGCAGCAGGATGCTCAGTTACTTTTAAGGATGATACTACAACTCTAGATGAATTAATCAAAGGGATAATGGTTGAATGGGATAAAGGAAAAGGAGTTGCCTTAGTGGCAGTGTTCATAATTTCTGAAAGGTGAATCTCAAAAAATGAATCATTATCAACTACACCCTCCAGTGGGTACACAGGTGTCTGAGTCACAGAGACCATTGTAGGTAAAGTAATAAGGACCGTGATTGGGCATGAGAAACAATTGGGATGAGTTTCTTCTTCGATATAATTATCCTGAATATCAAATAAGATTACCTGTGATAGAGGATTGACTTGTGGTGGTGGATTGACCTATGGTGCAGCCTCCTCAACTCTTTGCTTCTTTGGTGGAGGGGTGGTAGTTGTTTCCTGTGCCTCAACCACTGAGCTCATTATTTCCAAAATATTCTTTATATCACCTGACCTCATTAGATCTTCAAGAGTGGATGGAGGTTGAGGTTGTGGAGGGTGCTCAATTACATCTTTTTCGCGGTCGTTTTTCTGCTCAATTGTCATAGAAGAGGTGTTGTCCTGTGACTTTTGTGCTTCTTTTTAAACTAGTTTCTTTTGTGCCTTCTCTTCTAATTCCAATTCAAGTTTTTTGTAATGAAGTACCTTTGTTTTCAACTCTCGTTGGTATTGGAAAATGAATTTATCATCAAGATAAGAGATCATGCTCAAAACATCTGAGAAAGCATTGGCATCTTAATAAATAGAATCATTGGGGTCTCCTTGGTGAGCATATGCAGTCTTCATGTGTTCTTGGGTAAAGTGGTTTTCCAAGAAAGACTTCAGATCTTGCATCCTTTTGGGGTATTTTCCAAGCTTCAGGGCAATAATTTTCTTGCTAAGAATGCTTTCGTGGGTGGAGTTCTATATTACTAGAGGTACAAGGCTGAGGGGGGATTTGGGCCACCCTTTCCTTTTGGCTCTAGTGAGCTTTGGAAACACTCCATCAATATCTATCTGGAAATAAATCTCTTCCAGAACCATCCTATCAGGCACAATTCTAGGCGACAGATGAACAATGTTGTTACCCTGGATTCTGATATATTGAAAATATTCACCAACATACTAGTTTCCCATGGTGGAGATCAACACTTTGGCTCTATATAAGAATGTTGGAGCATCTTCCTTAAATATTTTTTAATATACAGAACCTATGAAATGATCACAAATGTCATAGATAAAAGGAATGAAATTGTCCTCCCATAATGATGAACAATAAATATGGACTAGGGGTCCAACCATGGTCCAATTCCATCCCATGGCTAGACAAGGAAATTGTTAGGAACCCATGCCAATCCTTCCATTTATCGTGTTAGTATATTGTTATTGGACGCATGTGCTTTGTAAGTCGTCCCATAGTAATTGTTGATCCATAGTTTGTGTTATTGTTGTTGGGCGCATATGCTTTGTAAGCCGCCTATAGTATTTGTTGATCCATAGTTTGTGTTATTGTTGTTGGGCGCATATGCTTTGTAAGCCGCCTATAGTATTTGTTGATCCATAGTTTATATTGGCCTATGGTTTTGACCCATAGTATTGACACATGGTTTTGATCCATAGTTTATATTGGCCCATGGTTTTGACCCATAGTATTGGCGCCTATTTTTAGTATATAAGTGTGTGTTGAGGCCAAGGAAGGCACCGTGAAGTTATTTTGTATTGAGCTTGCTCAAAGGAGGTTGCCCCCTCGAAGTGGCATGCGATTAATATAAAAGTGATTTTGAGTTCTACTGCTATATCGTGTATTTTGATTAATTATTTGCTGTAGGGTCCTCACATCTGGTATCAGAGCACTTTCTTGGGCTCGTTGGGTGAAATTTCTACCCAATTTTTTTTCCGCTTCTGTTGCAGGTTCGGATCTGGGAATAATCCCTATCCACTTAACTATGGGAAGTACTTGGGCATAAGCCCTAAAACTCATTGTGAGGAGTACCACAGGAACCCCAAAGTAGCTGGCCCATTGAGAGGACCTGCCAGCGAAAAGGGAAACGACCCCTACCTGATTGACTAGTTCCCACCCGTGAGGTAAACCAAGAGCTGTCGTTTGTGGCCAAACGGTTATCAGTTTTACCTGAGCCGTGGAGTGAGGGGTACTGCCCCAATACGCAAGCCGTCAGATAGCATTGGTGGCCGAGTGAATCCCTTGAACCGATAGGAAGCCGCACATACCTGGGGTCCATATCTATTTTCAGTTGCACAATCGCAGATTTCCTCTGTCCAGAACTGTTGCCGGTCAGTTCCGCACCGTTACAGATCCATTTGTTTCCAATCACTTCCGCACCGTTGCAGATTCCACTGTTTCTGATCACTTTCGCGTCGTTGCAGATCCCTTCCTGGAAAAAAAATTTATGTTTTTTGGCCGTATCTCCATGGTTTCAACTCTGTTTTCCCTAAAACTTCACTGACACCTCTGCAATTCCATTCTACATATTTCATTCCTGAAGACCTTATCCCAAATTCCACTTCCCAAGACCCGAAATCCCACATTTGTCTATTTTTAGGGTTTTCCATAACGCCTTCGATTTTCACCCAAACGCCTTCAAATTTTGCCACCGTATTCCTTTCCTCATTCTGCTTCTTTGTCCCTCTCTACCAAATTTTCTCATTCTTTCACCCCGCTCCTAAAATCCCCATTTTTTGATTCCTTGTCCTTTCGATAGTGTCCAAAACTTACTCAAACCCACATTACCCTTCCGATTTTTTCCCAAATCCAGATTTTCCTCTAATGAAACAGTTTCTGTTTTTGTTTTTCTACCCACTCCCCCCCTAAAAAAAATTAAAAAATAAAAAATAAACAACTCCTGGTTATGGTTGCCACCTGCACAGGAGCAAAAACCATGGAGGAAGCACTTGCAGCCATCCAAGCCAAAATCCAGGAACTGGATGCAAAATTTCTCGGTCTCCATCTTGAGCATTCAGCTATGAACACCAGACGACAGTCCAAGTCTTCCTCAGACAATGGGTTCTCTTCTTCCAGCAATTTTCGCGGTCCGAAGCTAGATTTTCCTCGCTTCAATGGTACTGATCCGACTAGATGGATCTATCATGCATAACAGTATTTCAGTATTCATAATACTTTTGATGTCAACAAAGTTCCACTTGCCTCCTTTCATTTGGAACAGGAAGCTATTCAATGGTATTGTTGGTACATCAAGGCTCATGAAGAGCCAAAATGGCCTGATTTTTGCCAGCTCCTTTTGCAACGCTTTGGTCCTAGTGCTTTTGATGACTTCACAGGAGCTCTCGCTAAACTTCGCCAAATTGGCACTGTGAAAGAGTATCAAACTGAATTTGAGAAACTAGCTAATCACACTGAAGGATTACCTGATGACTTCTACCAGAGTTGTTTTATCAGTGGTCTAAAGGATGCAATTCGCTCTGAGGTCAAAATGTTCAGTCCCAACACAATGATGGAAGCCCTGGGGTTGGCTAAGTTGGCAGAAGACAAGCTGGCAGCCCAACAACGCTCCACATCCTCTTTTGTTCCCTTCCGAAATATGGTTTCTCAACGACCTTCCATTCTGCCAGCTCCTCACTCACCTCCAATCAAGCATTTGTCTGAAACAGAGATACAGGCACGCAAAGAAAAAGGGATTTGTTATAATTGTGATGAGAAATTCAATCAGGGACATCGATGTGTTCAACAAAAGCTCTATCTCTTGGATGTGGATTCTCCACCTGCCTCTGAAATTGGTGAAGAAGCTCCCAATACAATGGATTCTCCAGTTGACATTCAGGAGCCACCTACTGACCCTCCATCTTAGGACGACCAGCCCAAGATATCCCTCCATGCTTTAGCTGGAATCACGGCCCCCCAAACAATGCGGGTATGCGGTTACTTCAAGAAGCTTCCTCTTACAATACTCATTGATTTTGGCAGCACTCATAATTTCATTGACCCTCGGATCGCCAAACAAGTTGATTGTTTTATCCATCCTTGCTCCAACTTTGAAGTCATGGTTTCCAATGGGGGCACCTTACCTTGCAAAGGGAAGTGTCTTAATGTGCGTATCTCTATGGGAGATTATAACCTCTGTTCTGACATGTTTGCCTTGACCTTAAGCGGATGTGATGTGGTTTTGGGCGCTCAATGGCTGCGCACACTTGGCCCCATATTATGGGATTTTGCTGAACTTTGGATGCAGTTCTTCCCCGATGGACACAAACACACATTGAAAGGATTACAACCAGGGTCTCTTAGCATCATCAGTTCACATCGCATGGAAAAACTCCTTAAGAAGAGTTCCCATGGTGTCGTTGCTCAGCTCCATTCCATTCAAATGCAACCATCAGCGGCCCCCACTACTCCTTTGGATCTCCAACAAATTCTGGATCGATATACAGGTGCTTTTGCTGAACCAGTGGGACTTCCACCTTCACGACCAGAGGACCATCGTATTCAGCTCCTTCCTGGAAGCATTCCTCCCAACATCAGGCCCTTCACTATTGAGAGTGATGCTTGCGGCAATGGACTTGGTGCTGTTCTCCTTCAAGAAGAACACCCCATTGCGTTCACCAGCAAAGCCCTTTCCGGTAAGAATTTAGCTGCCTCTACATATGAAAAGGAAATGATGGATATTTTGCATGCAGTACAAAAGTGGCGACCCTACCTCTTAGGGAATCATTTTTGCATCAAGACTGATCACCAGAGTCTGAAATATTTCCTAGAACAGCGTGTATCCTCCCCAGCACAATAGAAATGGGTTAGCAGCCTCATGGGTTATGACTATGAGATCACTTATAAGAAGGGTAAGGACAATATTGTGGTGGATGCCCTTTCTTGCACATTTGATGACCAAGGTTCTCTTTCCGCTATTTCTATGCCTGTTCCAAATTGGTTGCAATCGGTTCAACAGGGTTATGTCAATGACTCTTCATTATCTCAAATCATCCAATGCTTGGACAACAACCCTTCTGCTGTCCCACATTACTCTTGGGATGGTGCTTCACTGAGATACAAGGGTCGTCTGGTGCTTCCCCAGAACACATCTCTTCAACAAGCTATCTTCTATGAACTCCATGCTTCTCCGTCAGCTGGGCACTCTGGTTTTCTCAAAACATATGAACGGGCACGGCACAACTTCTTTTGGCAGAGCATGAAAAGGACAATTCAATAGATGGTGGCTAAATGTGATACCTGCCAGCGCAATAAGGGTGAAACAACACCCCTTTCGTGATTGCTCAAACCCTTGCCCATACCTACTCGTATATGGACAGATATTTCTAACACCAAAGGCACTAACATCAAAGGCCAAACTATTTTACCAGAACTGGATAATGAAGGATCCATCTTTTTGGAGCCGAAGACTATCCTCAATAAGCGCACTCGTCAGCTTCACTCTCGCTCTATCATAGAGGTCTTAATTCAATGGCATGGAATGCAGCCCTGGGATGCTACGTGGGAACCACTCCTTTAGAGTCAGCGGCAATTTCCACATCTAAAGCTTTGAGGACAAAGCTTTTTCTAAGGGGGAGGGGATGTTAGGAACCCATGTCAATCCTTCTCTTTACCGTGTTAGTATATTGTTGTTGGACGCATATGCTTTGTAAGTCGTCCCATAGTAATTGTTGATCCATAGTTTGTGTTATTGTTGTTGGGCACATATGCTTTGTAAGCCTCCTGTAGTATTTGTTGATCCATAGTTTATATTGGCCCATGGTTTTGACCCATAGTATTGGCGCCTATTTTTAGTATATAAGTGTGTGTTGAGGCCAAGGAAGGCACCGTGAAGTTATTTTGTATTGAGCTTGCTCAAAGGAGGTTGCCCCCTCGAAGTGGCCTGCGATTAATATAAAAGTGATTTTGAGTTCTGCTGCTATATCGTGTATTTTGATTAATTATTTGCTGCAGGGTCCTCACAGAAATGTTGCACATAATACATCCATCACATAGGCGGAAAGAGAGAAAGTACGATTTATGGATGCTTGAGTCTTTTGGTGCTTCTCAATAGCTTCTTTAAACATGACTGACAAGATTTGAGCCCAGTTGAATGATTCCCCTATTGTAAGAATGTGATGAGCAAGAGGTGCCCATTCTGATTTAAAAATTGTACAATTGGGCATTCCATACAACTTGCATAACATTGTTTCTAACAAAGATAAAAATTTCCCTAAACTAGGATATAGGATATGTTTGTCAGGTTTAGGTAGGAATGTAGCAAGTTCGTCCATCCAGGACTTGAGCATTTCCTCGAAATTGTATTGAGTCGTCGAAGTTTCAAGAAATTGCTTGTTAGAAAATTGTTGGGGTGGCCTGAGGGAAGAATCCCTAGCAAAAACTTATGGGCAAAAGGAAGCCAACTGGGTCTATGCCTAGTCATTAAATTAGCGGTCTTGAGGGTTTGCATAAAGGCGGGCCTGGCTAATATAGAATGGATTTGAGACTTACTTATGTTTTATGTAAGTCGTCTAGTCATGTTGAATGCTTGAAAAATCATCAGTATCAAAAATTGAGTATATTCTGAACCAATCAAGATGGTAGGTTTTGTACACTCATCCATTTGTGTCTAAGAGAATGCCATAGTTTGGGTCTTTGTTCTTTTACTCGTTAAGGGTCATTTTAGATCTGGTATTCCTTGACATGGCTGATAGGATACTGGGTAAATTTTGATAAAAAAAGTAGAAAAGAATTCATTTTAACTTGAATATCACTAAAATTGGACCAATGGAGGGAAAGAAATTCGAAGAACTTACCAACAATTCGCTTAGGAGAGGTAAATTCATCGATCTAGTAAAAAATTACAGTAAAAATATTTTGCCGAGGTAGAATTTGCAATTCAAAAATGCTAAAATAATAGTGGAAATTTGAAATATTTAAACAATGAATTCAACGACGAAATGAATTTGAATCGTCGATTTCAAAAATATCAATGGTTGAGATTAAAGCGGGAAAGAAAATTGTAGAGGTAATCTTTTGATCATTTTTATTTTTTTTATTTCTGCAATACACAATCCACACTATGGGTTGTGGAATTGCGGAGTGAAAATTTCTAACCAAAATTACTTTATTGCTTCCGCAATCCGAAATACGCATTGTGGGTTGCCGAATTGCAGAAGTGCGACTTGCGATTTGATTATATTTTGGATTTCCGCAATCTGGATTGTGGGTTGTGGAATTACAAAACTGATGAACTAAATTTTTACTGTGAAAATATTTTCAACATCCACAATCCGCATTTGCAGGTTGTGGGTTGTGGATAGGTGAAAACGAAAAACAAACATGATTACAACATCCACAATCCGCATTGTGGATTGCGTGTTGCAGAAAAAAATTCAAAACCTACCAAAAATAGGATTTCCGCTATCCACATTGCGGATTACAGAATGCAAATTGCAGAAACAAAATATTTGAAAGAAAAAGACTATTTTCTACAATCCACAAACCCAAAAAAACAAGGATTTGAAGCAAAATTTATTCAAACCAAAACATGAAAAGACAAAAGGTAACAATGAATAATACCCCATAGGTAAGATAATGACCTTAGAGATTACCTCAATGATGAGTAAATGGGGCTCTCATTTTATCGGTTAAAATGGTATCTGGTGTGCCAACAACAAGCCCCTACAGTGCTCTTTACATAACCATCTTGGACCATTTTATTATTTTTCCAACATAATATCTACATAGCATTCGAGTTAGCATGACAAGCCAAACACACGGTCCATATAGAAATATTTACGTTATACATGCTTTTCAATTCAATAGTTAGGCCTTGGCCTTGAGCTCTACACTAGGAATCCATACTAGCATATTTACATCATTTACATGATTTGATTTAATACATTCCAAGTCAAAAATTGGGGTATTACATGGAGGGTCCCCTCCCTTGCTCCTTTTCCTATTTAAGCAAGTGTGCCCCCCTCCTTTCATCATTGGTTGATGTTGGATACTTTTATGTTATTGTAATCACTCTTTGAAAGCAATATTTGTTGACTATGTAAAGACTTTGAGGTCAAATGTGGATAAACTTCTTGTTGTGTGGATGCTAACTTGTCTCATACTTCAAAGATAACCTATTTATTTTACAATTGTGAATTTATTTTTCTCTTTGTTGGGCCATTGAAAGGATATTACTACCTATTTGGATGTGATTATTATAATTTTATGCTTGGGTAAATCTCATTTCTAGTTTACTTGTAGCTTGGTTATTTTTAGTGTCTTTACCGTGAGTTGGATTGTACTATATTAAGCCTTTACATGTAGATTGCACCCATGAGAGGAAATAAGGGGAGATCTAATATCCTTCACAATTGTCTATTTGATTACAGGTTCCTTATTCATCAAGATGATCGAGGCTAGCTTACTACAACCTATTTTCTTTGGTGACATTTTTAGTAAGGATGTATTATTTGTTCCTTGGTGACTATGTTTCCATTCTTGATCGACACTTTTCTTTCTCTCTTTCAACCTTCCAAAGTTTAAAAGAAATCTATTTTTATTTTACTTATTCATTCAAAACTATTACATCTAAAGAATATCATTTCATAGATTTGCATACCTTAGATATTTCATAATCATTGAACATCTACTAAACTAGATCTATTTTGAAGAGGAGTTTGAACTTGCATGTGAAAAGAATTTATAGTTCAGATTTTTCCTAGATTAAACACAAACATGCATGTTTGAGACCACTAAAAACCTTTCTAAAAGTGTAGATTTGTAAATGGACAAATGAGTATATTAATTGAGAACAATTGCTAGCTATCCTACAATTCTCCCTTATGATTTTGGGTGATTCATGCTCGCTGATTTTTCCTAATGAAGTGCATGTTTGGACAACCATAAGGAAGCATAGAGGTGGCAGCCTCATCTTGGGAAGAAGGGTGGTCAGACTACCCATCTCTTTGGCAATTTTCTTCCTTTTCTTCGACCTCTTTCTTCTTTAATTGTAAGTTTGTATGTTGTCCTAAATCACAGACCAACAATCATTTCTTAAAGGGTCCTAAAAAGCATTATAACTTACAAGAAAGGTGGTTTTCACCACTAGTCTTCTTGTAGTTTGCTCATTTCCCTTTTGCGTCTACTTCTTAGTAACATATATTATCTAGTTTAGATATAATAAATACCAATTCATCCATCACTCAAATATATTAGATGTCACTTCATTTAGTTAACAAACTAGCTTAGGTTTGAAATAAAATTAACTTT
>LPNX011115872.1:518732-603968 GCA_001517045.1 Pseudotsuga menziesii | reverse complement strand
TATATATATTTAAAAGTGGTTCACCATGGAAGCCCAATTTTACACCATGGCTACGTCCACTTGGGAAAATATTGTATACTCACTAGGAAAGTATACATGAACTTGGGCATCATTAATCATGATAAACGACTCACTAGCCTAATATTTCATTACATACAAGGGCTCCCAAGGAGAAAATGTCCCCGGCGAGATTCAAACCCGGGTGGGGAGCGCAACAACCAAATATCCCAACCACCCAAGCTACACCCAATGGACACACACACACACACACAGACACACACACACACACACACACATAGTCCATTACTTATATGGGTGTCAATAATCTAATATAGGTTTCTAACAACTAAAATTTCACTACATCTAATTAGCTAAAAGGAATCTCAATTTCATGTGTTTTATTTAGCATATCTTATTTTACTCTCACGTATCGCATGCAAGGGGTCCTCACATTCACAAGCTTTATACAGAGAGTTAGCACCAACATAGATCCATCTTAAACTCGGATCTATCAAGCACCGAGAGGGATCCAGTTTTTCTTGAGCTGTAAATTCTTTTTATCTTAATTTTTTTTACACATTAAGAAAAAAATTGCACCCCTCTAGGTTCTTGATATATCTAGGTTTAATATCAAATCAATATATGTGTGTGTGTGTGTGTTTTTCTAAGTCGACATCATTTGCATTTTTATTTCTTGTTTATTGGAACGCCGTGTGACATAATGTTGTGAAATGTTACACATTACAACATCTCCCCGATACTGGGTTGTAAGCACCTCGCTACTCTCGATGCAATGATATTACATATCTAAAATATTCATTCATTTGTTATCTTGTAAGGTAGATCTATTTTTTTTAAATTTCAAGCACTGGTCCTTTTAGTTTTCATACTTGTAAGGAATTTACATGCTTATGAGTTGTAGATATAGATTCTAGCATTATTGATATATCTTATATTAGATCTACTTTAGGCGCTTTATTTATGAAGTAGCTTGTTGTACTTACATTTACTCCTATAGGTTAATCACCCTTAATTTATTTTATTAGGGTCTACCTTGCTTGGCTTGGTTTAGGAGTTGGCCTAAACAAAGGGGTTGAATATTATGGTGATAGTTTCACCCAACTTGAGCTTTCCCCCAATGTTGTGCCCAGTGAGATGAGAATTTTCTCACTTAGGTCCAAAGATCATTATCAATATCACTTAGGAGAGAATTTTCTAATTTTTGATAATGTGTCAATATTTTTTTAAAGATCAATAGTTAAATCTGTGAATAACATGCAATTATGATTGAAAATGTGAAAGGTTTCTTCTTGAAATAGATAATGGATAGAGAGTGCAAAAAATAAGGGTAGATGCATTGAAATACTCATGAGAGTGGTGAAATGACAAACCTCTAGAGGGTAGTTTATTCTTTGTATTGCAAAACATTAGATTAATGAATATTTTGGTTATTCTCATCACATTTATGTGGTTGTTATTATATTGAATATACTCATTTATGTTTTTTTTTTGCATTTTATACGTTAAATATTTGGTTATAGATCTCTATGATGGGTCTTAATGTTTTAACATGGTATTAAAGCCATGGAGAGGATAAATTCAAAATTTCTCTTATGATTTTAATATGAAAGTGTGCATAAAAAATTGTGGGATACACCTATCTTGTGGCATCTTGGAATTGCTCTATGATTATACTAGCATAGATCCATTTTAAACCCAGATGTATCAAGCACCGAGAGGGATCCAATTTCTTGAGGTGTACATTTTTTACCATTTTGATCCCCCTTGGTACTTGATAGATTTGGTTTAAAATGGATCTATGCTAGTTTACTTTTTTTTTTATATTTAAGTCGATACGTAATTTATATTTTTCATTTTTCATTTTTTTATATTTTTTATTTATGTTGGCTAGCATAACGTGACTAACGTGACAAGATCTCCCCCATACTGGGTTGGAGATCACATCGGTTCTCTCGATGCAAAAATTTCCCAGCACAAGCTTAGTATGGAAGCAGTAGATGACCTTTTATGTGGCTATCTCATGGAGAGGAAACATAATTGGGATGAGACATTGTTCTTGTGGTTGTATCTTGGTGTATGTTGACACAAAGGAAAGAAATGAGAAAATTATGTCAAAGGGACGAATAAAAGTGTTATATTTTCAAGTTACTCCAAAATTATTTACCCCATGTTTGGGGATTCTTCGTGAGATTTGGGGTACATGTTGCATGTTCATCTAGATGATCTGAGATGGAATGCAGCATGAGAGATGGTCCATGATCGATATGAACACTTAAGATAGCTTGCTTAGTGAACACTTTACCTCAATGGATAGTTAGTTGAGTGTTTTTCCCTTCGGAATTAGATGTCATTTTCCTGGATGTTGGACACACTTCACGATGGAAACATGGAGGATTCAATTGGTGGGAGAATTCCCTCTAGGGGATGTGGAGTATTGTACATCATCGAGGGAATCTCTTACTTCTCATATAAATAGAGGAAATTAGAGAGTATTTCATTCATAAATGACTTGTGTGTTCATTCTTTCTCACCCTTGTGTAGATATGTGACCCAGAAGAGGAACACGCTTGTCCTCCCTCTCTATAGGCAGTCACTTGTACCTCTCTCTCTCTCTCTCTCTCTAAGGCACTTGAGTTTCATGGTCTCTTTGGAGTTTATTGAAGTATCATGGAGTTATAGGGTTAGGGTTTTACCCTTCAAGATTGGAGATAAGGTTTTGCATTAAAATATTAGGTTGGAATTGTGAAGAAGAAGAAAAGAGGAGGATGTATTTTCTTGTAGATACTGCCGGAGGTGAGAAAATTATCATTTTCTTACCCATAATTAAAAAATATTAATATATATGTATTCCACCTCCCGATCATTTTAAAAGAAATAAATATCAACTCATCCAACCTGTAACTATAGTGTTGATTTTGAGAGAGCATCTGCTTCTTTATTGAACTCCTTGTAAATGTGTTCATAAGTGATACTATTGAATGATTGTGCTAATTCTTTAATTTGTAATAGCCAATTTTTAATCTGTATCACCTCTAGCTTACTAATACCATTCATCCATTTGATAACTAAATTGGAGTTTCAAAATACCTTCAAGATCTTCAATCCCAATATATGTGCAAAATATAACAATAACCATAATGACAAAACTTTAGACCCGGTATTTGTACCAACACCACAATTAAATGCCAATTTGTAGTAAGATGCATCATTGATCCATAATATAGCACCTTTGCCCCCACAATTAGTCTCATCTTGATATGGTCCATAAAAGAAGCTTCTGCAACAATCCTTGTCAAAAATAGGTGGTTGACGTATCTTATGACAATACTTTTTATCCGATACCATCCTCTCCGAGAAAGATGCAAGAATGCATTAGATAGTATAACAAATAGCTGGTTTATGTCCATAAAAAATATAGTGATTTCACTTTTTCCAGACTTCCTAGCATATGACTACTGGTAAGTGCATCATGCTCAAATGTGTTCATCACCAATCATCGAAATTGTTATTTAGGATGTCTCCATTCTAGCTTACAGATAGATGGATTATTCTGTTGATGCATGATCAGACATTCAAAATGAATACACACATTGAAAAGATATGGTCATAGGATTATTCAAATGAAAATAATGTACAATAGACTCCTAGTCCTAGGTGACCTCTATTTACCATATTTAAAGCCAACCAAATAAAAACTTTGCATTTAATTGGAATCTTCTATCTACAAACCTCCGGTTGCCACCACAGAACCTCATTGTGATAAGAATGCCACTCCATCTCATATGCCAATTTCGTTGTAACAACACCAGATGATCTATTCCATGTCCACAATAATGAGTCCTTATTGTTAGACAAACTAATACCACCCAATTTCAAGCCACAAACATATATATTCCATTACATACAAAGGTTAGCTTCCAGTTCCAAATCATTAGCATCCATGCAGTCTGATCCAAAGTTGTCGTTACCTTTGTTCTTGATAAATTCATTCAAACATTTCTGACCAGACCTGTGCAAAGCTTCAACCATCTGTTGTTCAGGATTAAACACCCTTGTAACCTAGGGTCTGGGGTTACCAACTTACTTATAAACTTGCAGACAATTAGCTTTAGTAAAGTACATAAAGGAAATAGGAAGAAATATTGGACTCACTCGATTACCAACTGTTGATCCAAGCTTGATCTTCTTATGCTTCTCTCCAAACCTTTCAGGGATGCACCTCCTTCACCTACAAAGAGAAAATTATCCAAGTACAATCTTATACATGTATATATGACAGGTTAGATAAACAATATATATAGTGCTTAATCAAATATATTCATCAATCGTAATACATGAAAGAGACTCAACACAATGTTGGAAGAAGAATTCTCTTTATTAACAATCAGTGAATGAGGTAAGTGTACAACCCAACACCCGAGACAAGGACTCCTCTGCAACCAAAGGAATCTGAGTTCTATTGCTCGAAGACTTCTGAAGATATACCACCAGCATAACTTTTCTCTCCAAAATTCATTGATTAATGCCCTCCCCAAGGCCTCTATTTATACTTTGGGAAATAGAGTGGTTTCAAAGGTTAAGGAGGTTGAGATGGTTGGGGTAGTTAATGATTAAGGCCCAACTAATCTCCGTTAATCATGATTTATATTTTTTAATGTCGAATGGAGATGTACGCGACTATTAATATAGGCAACCTGCGTATGAAATACGATTTGCTTAAAGGAAACCCGCATATGTTGATGTACATGGGTTGCAATGGAGATAGTCGCGTATAGTACTTGAGTTGTCAACGGGAATAGTCGCGTACGTACATGAGTTTAAATGAAGATAGTCGCTTATGCCAATCAACACTTAGAAAAATAATATGGCAAGCTAGTTGAAGGGTAAATGCATCTCATGTCATGCCCATCTATAGTGTTTTGGAAAACTTCAATCCTAAAATGTCCTTTTGTGTACCAACATAAGGAATGTCGACACTCGGACGGAGAAGTGCCATTTGGGTTGATAACAAATTTCCCCTAATGTGTGAGGTCAGAGGGAAGCAATGGCCGAAATACATTATAATCTTAATCTTGGAGAACTCAGAAGTCCAATGGAGCAGAGGTAGTACCTCAAACAAATACATAATAATGTCATATACAAAGTCATATTCGAGGATGCTATGTTCAATATACTGGAACACTAGCTCATTTACAATATTTGAGTACATCATATAGTACGGGTACAAGACCACGTATATTACAAAAGTGGATCGAAGCCACAATATACAATAATAATGAGTCTTCAAAGATCTGGAAGCTGTGTAAGTGACCACAACATAATCTTGTGCAACTTAGTCCATAGATGTGAAACTAAGGTCTTCGTAAAAAATCCCAATGAACCAGTAGAATCCAAGCCATGTGAATAGATGTTATTGAAGTTGAACATGGATAGGATTCAACAGATTGTCAACCAATAGGTGATAATCGACAATTGAAGCAAAGGAATTCACCAATAATGAAAGTGAATCATGAGGTACGATCGTCAAAAACTCTAGGTCCTTGTCATTAGGAAGTGCTGATGCATAACCATAATGTGATAAGGAAGGAAATAGATCATCCAACGGATCACAAGAGTGACTAGGAACTGGGTAATGGAAGGGAGACACAAGTAGTAACATATACGACAATGATGGAATCAGGATATAGGTCAGACACAGGGTTAAGTCCTTGAACAGTGAGCACGACATAGAGATGACCCAAGGAAGCTTTTAACTTTACAAATAGTACAACTAGACTTATCTATCATGTAGGAGACATTATCAGATTCCCTAGGTAGAACTAACAAGAGGAGGAGTAAGCAACTCGAAGTAATAGCTGAACTGAAAGTGAACATTGAGACATGAGTATCAGAAAAAATAGAGAGTGCTATGTTCAAGGAGGACATTCTACCATTGACTGAGAACCAAAAGAAAACTTCTTCCTTACCTTCCCTGTTAAATTTTAACGAGTCCAGGAAAGTCAACTCGAATCTCTCTTCATTTTTTGACAAGCTTGAAGAGAAGAGGGAATAATGATTGATAGTGTCACTAATTCGTGGATTTTATGAGCCCAAACTAGTACATGCTTACTTGGTGTTTTCACGTTTAGAGAGTCTGAAAATGCCAAAGAAGACTCCAGGGGGGGTCCTTTTTCATCCAATTTAGTCTCTTGAGGCCGGAAAAGTATAAAACATACCACAGAAGAACTCTCTTAACTTTCGTAGAAGAAAAGGTGAAACTTTTTCGTACTTAGTCAGGGAGGTATGAAAAAGTTTAAATTACCACCTACCCAATGCTCCTTCAAGAGAAACATATAGCTTGAGTTTTACAA
Source organism: Pseudotsuga menziesii (assembly GCA_001517045.1). Taxonomy (NCBI): domain Eukaryota; kingdom Viridiplantae; phylum Streptophyta; class Pinopsida; order Pinales; family Pinaceae; genus Pseudotsuga; species Pseudotsuga menziesii. The sequence continues at coordinate 597,597 of LPNX011115872.1, read as the reverse complement.
GTGTGAAGGAAATCAAGATCACTCGAAAAGATCCATTCGAGTACAAGAAATGGGGCTTACAACAATAAACTCGATGCTTTGTTCTTGGTGTTTAACGAGCATGACAAAGACATAAAGTACACTCATAATCTTTTTCATGTTTAGGTCCAGAGCGCAAAAAAGAGAAAACTAAGCTCATACTGGGAGTTCCTTTTCTGTAAGTTTAGTCCCTCAGGTCCGGAAAAGTGATAAACCTGTACCTGAGGATACTCTTCTCAATTCCATAGAAAAGAGAGTGATCCTTTCTTGTATTATTCCACATGGTCTGAGAAAGAGATAACCTACCACCAATGTGGATGCCCATTAACATAATCTTAACGAGCTTGAATGGATATGTTTACTCGATAGTCAAGTCTATTTTGAGGAGTTAGACCTGGGCCTAAAGAAACTCCATAAGGGTGGGGAGTCCTATAAAGGGATAGCTTGTAAAAAGAGACCAAAATGAGGCTCAATTTGGCATGAAAAATAGCAAAAAAGATTCCCCTGAACCTATGACAGTTGCAGCATGAGTATCAGAAAACAATAAGTAGGTTCCAAATGAGGATACTCATGAGAGGAAAGTCCTATCCATAGAAGAACAATGGTAAAGACAAGGAGCTAATGGTTAAAGATACCATAGTCCGTGGTCGAAGTGTTAATGCTAGGATCAAAATGGATTATGTATAAATGCAGAATGCATGTGATATGACAAAACACCATCCTATATGAGAGAAAAACAACTTAAATATGACCATAAACCTATCACATGGAAGAAAAGAGATGGTGTTAGTTTAAAAATTATGAACTATAGGGAAAAAACCCACTTTAAAAATAAATTTTCTATAAATAGTTCAAAATATGAATAAAAACTCACCATTTGATGACCTATTGTACACAAAATTACATACAATAAAATACAAGAAAAAGTGCTAAGCCTAAGCATAGTACTTTTCAGGTAGAGCCCATTTCTAGGTTCAGGCAGCTTATTCCCATCGAAATCAATTAATTCATATGTGCCCTTCTTTAACACCTTTGATATGACATAGGGCCCCAACCACATAGACCTGAATTTTCCCGCCCCCAGGGGTTCTTTGTCTTGGTCCCAGAGCAAAACAAGCTCCCCTTCAGAGAAAATCCGAGGCTTGATCGATTTATCGTATTGGCTTTTGACCCTATTTTTATGAGCTTGGTGTGATGTCAGTGCATCTCTACATTGTTCATCAAGATGTTCTAAATGTAATAGACGTTCTTCCAGCTCAGTCGTATCAGGTAACACATGAATAGCAATTATTAAGGACAGGATTTCACATTCAATTGGGGCAACGAATTCCACTCCATGAATGAGTTGGAAGGGGGAAAACCCCATAGCAGGTTTTACATTGGCCTGATATGCCCAAAGTGCAGGATATAGCATGATATGCCAATTAGAACTGGCTGCATTAATAGTATGTTTGAGGATATTTTTCAAATTTTTATTAACAGCCTCGACTTGACCATTTACTTGAGGATAGAACGAAGATGAATGTTCTTGTCTAAATCCTAGCATAGTGGTAAATTCAGTCATCATTCTATTTTGGAAATGACTGCCATGGCCAGTGACAATCACTTTAGGTATACCAAATCGTGAGATAATTTGATTGAACATGAAAAAAGCTACAGTTTCCCCATCAACTTTAAAGGTGGGCATTGCCTCTGCCCATTTCGTATAATAGTCTACAGTGACAATGATATATTTGTTCCCCCAGCTGAGGCTGGGTTACACGTCACGTAATAAATCCCCCACTTCATGAAGGGGCCCACTAAGATGATGAGAAATAACAGAGCGGGATGCGACTATATCTTTCTGGTGTAAAGCTGACAAGGATGACAACGCTTCACTTCTTCCACACAATCTTTAAAGGCTGTGGGCCAGAAGTAACCGGCACATAATATCTTTTGGGTCATTGCTAACCCAAATAAATGACCCCCACACGCTCCACAATGGGCATCATTTAGGACAATCTTTGCTTCTTCATGGGTAAGACATCGACGCAAAACGAAATCTACCCCCCTATGATATAAAGTATCTCCTATAATGAGGTAGTTCTTGGCATGTAGGCATAGTTTATGTCGTTCTTCCCATGAGAAAGCTATAGGATACTTCAAAGTCTGGAGATCGATAAGTATATCTCCACACCAGGGGTCAGAGGTGGAAATCAAAAAGATATGCTCATGTGGGAATGAGTCTTCTTCAATGTCTACATCTTCTTCTACTAGAAATTATGCAATGAGCTCAACAAAAACTAAGGATTTTTTGGATTTGACGGACTGAAAATCCAAGTCAAACTTTTGAAGAATGACTATCCATTTGTTGAATTTGCCTCCAACTATCTGTCAGGACAAAACCTATTGAAAAGGATTAACATCTGCCACTACCGTCGTAGTCCTCAGTAAGATGTAGTCATGTAACCTCTAAATAGTATAAACAGTAAGTCCAACTTCTCGACATGGGAATACCTAAGTTTAGGTCCAGCTAAAGCATGGCTGAGATAGTAGATGACATGCTCTTGGAGCTTATCGTCCTCTTGGACTAGGACTACCCCTATGGTTGACTTAGATGCATCCATATACAATATAAAATCCCTAGAGTAATCTGGCGGACACAATAATGCTGCCGATAACAAAGATTTTTCTAATGCCCCGAATGCGAGTTGTGCAATTTCATCCCATACAAATGGGGTGTCCTATTTTAACAGGCGCATGAAACCCTTAGTAATATTGGCATAATTTACAATGAAGCGTTGAAGGAAATTGGACTTCCCCTGCAAGCTTTGAAGCTTCCTGATAGAACGAGGAGGAGGCAGATTTACAATGGCCTCAACTTTCAAAGGATCCACTTGAATGCCTTTGTTAGAAATAATGGATCCGAGCAGTCTCCCTGATTCGACACAGAAGATGCACTTGTGGGGATTCAAGCAAATTATGTAGTATCTGCATCGTTCAAAAATCAAACACAAGTGATCTGGCTGATCGATCCTCTTACGAGAATGTGTAGGAAGATCATTAAGGTAGGGTTCGACAATGGCCTTAATATCGTGAAAGGAAAAATTCATTGCCTGCTGAAAAGTTGTCCCAGCATTTTTCAATCCAAAGGGCATTTTCTTGTACGCGAAGGTACCCTAAGGACAAATGAAAGCTATTTTATGTTTGTCTTCCGATTTAATTTGAATTTGATTATATCCAGAGAAACCATCTGATAAACGAAAATACTTCACTTTCCACACAAGCATCAATAATTTGATTTATAAAAGGCATGGGATAGTTGTCATTAGGACAAGCTTTATTTAAATCTCGAAAGTTAGTACACACGTGTATAGTCCCTTGCTTTTTATCAACAATAACAGGGTTGGATACCCATTATGTTAAAGCTATGGGATAAATAAAACCGATTTTTAACAGTTTATCCACTTCAGCCTTCATGGCACTGCTTTATGCGAGTTAACAGATCTCAATTTGTGTCGAATAGGTTTAGCATCAGGGTATGTTCGTATTTCGTGCTTGACTATAGATGGATCAATGCCTGGCATCTCCTCATATGACCAGGAAAAAATGTCGCGGAATTCCTTAAACAAGGCTGTATAGATTGCAATCTCCTCAAGAGAGAAGTTTGCACCAATATGCACATTTTCCACAACATTAGGGTTTACAGAGATGTTGATAGGGATAGTAGCGGAAAATTTTTCCATGTTCCCCTCAGTAAACATTCCTTCCCTTGGTAAGGGATTAATGGGCGTATCAACATCATCTGCTAGTCTCATTTGAAACTCCTGATTCTCTATCATGCTTAACTCTGGAAGAAAATAGGATCGATGGTGAAGATATTCATAGATCGTACCTCGTTCGCACATGGCTTCCAGAATGGCTTCATCTAAAGGTAAAACCATATCTAAGCAATCTCTAGAATGCAAAGATTTTTCTTCCCAAGTAGGCAGAAATGCTTCTTCCAGTTCCTCTAAGACCGCGAGGGGGACTAGAATGGGATCAATAGCGGTATGGGTGATAGCTTGACAGGCCACTTCCGTTGCCAATAAGGGAACTTCAGGTTCATGGTGGGAAGGGAGAACCCAAGGATCAGTCCTATCAACAACCGTAGTTATGGACTTTCCCACACTAGTAGAACCTATATAATTAATCGGAGCTAGAAGATCAAAAGTTCCCATCAATGATGCGTACATCCTAGCCCCTAATCTCTCGGAAGCAAGTTTGACCTGATCAACCAATGGTATAGTGGAATCATTAGATTCCATGCGGTCTTTTCCAGTAAAACTGAGTTGGTCAACAGTAACCAACTTCTCTTCGTGTGGAAACACTACCAATCGAAAGGCAGCCGATGTAATAGCAGACATGGCATAAGTCCAACTTCTCCCCAAGAGAAATTTGTAATCCAAAGGTGCATCAATTGCCTCTACCTCAATAGACACTGCTTTCCCTGCCAGCTTAATTTCAAAAACTGGTAGGATACCATGTGGATGAAATGACCTTCTGTTGAAAGCAGTAAGTAGGGTGTTTGACGGGACCAAATCTGGGGATCCAAGAGCTTTCCAACAAGACAAGGACATAACACATGTAGAAGCACCCTCGTCGACAACTACCCTTCCAATGGTCTTTCCACCATGGATGACATCTGTTGATAAGGCTACTTGATATGGTAGGCAAATTTTGACATCAGACAAATTAAATTTCGCCATGAGACTCAATGAGTCCATACTACCTAAGGCTACTAAGAGTGCATCCCGCTAGGCGGGACAACTCTGTAACACCTCTAAAGCTGACATTGCACAAGCTTTCTAGGCTAAGTCTTCAACTACAGAGTAGTTTGTTGCAGCCCTAGCATTAGGATTATGCAAGGTCTTATTAAAGGCACCTTTTGGTATCTTGGGCATAATTTCGGCAGGTTTCTCAATCGTGAGAGGGTTAGAAGTTTCACCTATTGACTTACCCTTCTCCGAGGTCTCTTTTTCATAATTCTTATTCCTAGTCGATAGTAAAGTTTGGGATTTAATCATGTTGATATAATTGGGGTCAGGGGCATTTGGGGTGCCCCCTGCTGGATTTGAAGCTGAAGTTAAATTCTTCCCTTGGGGAAAAGGATCCTTCAGGACAGCTGGTTGTTGAGCTTTTAACAGCTTCTGAGCTTGTTCCATAAGGGGACATAGATGAGTAAGGTGATCTTCATGGCACAACTTACATGGGAATTTCACCTTCTTCTTTTCTTTCTTTCCCCCATCAGCATTGTTTGTGGGTTTTTTATTGTTTTGGTTTCCCTCCCCTTTCTTTCCTCTCTTCTTTTTCCCACTGGGCTACTAATTGCCCTTCTAAGAGGTTTGTTCAAAAACATTTGCATTTTGGGGTGAGGGGGCAACCTTTGCTGCCTCCGTCGTAGAATGTTTGACGAATAGTTGATGGAGCTGTTTGGCCAAAGATTCTACAGTGGGAGAATTTATGGAACCAACCACACCATTGGCATGGGGTCTAGGCTTAGGTTTCTTTGCATCGTGCGTTGGCCTCGGTGCCTGAGGGATAATCTCATATAAGATTCGAGACTGAGAATATATCAAATCTAGTTGTCGGGCCCTGAGGAAAGCGTCTTCCTCATTTGTCACTCCTGAAGTAGATACATCCTTAGATATATAAGGCAATAAGCATTTAAGGAACCATTCTAATAAGAACTCAGGAGGAATAGTGGCTTTAATAAGGCTCTTTTGTCTTCTCCATTCTTGGATGTGATCCGAGATATGGGTGGCCTTGTTCTACCAAAAGGTAGACAATAAGTCCGTTCCGAAATCATATCGGACAGGAAGCTGGAAGTGACTAAGAAATGCATTAGCCAAATCCCAAAAACTTCTAAACACACCAGAAGGAAACTCAATGTACCATTTTGACGCAGTATTTGTCAAAGTTCTTTGGAACAGCCTCAATTGAACTGAATCTTCATTCAGTGAATTGGAAGAGAACCATAAATGGAAAGTGGTGGCATGAACTCCAGGATTGTCACCAACTTTTCCTTTGAATTTTGGGATATCCGAGGGTATCTTGGTAGGGACCGGTGGCCAGGAGGGATCATGTCTCACCGAGTCATTCATCAGTTTAGACAAATCTGGCAAGTTTAACATTGCTAGGAAAGGAAGCTTGGGTCTAACCGGAGCACTACAAGTACCATTTTGGGGATTAGAGGGACTTGCCCCCATATTCCCATATGTGAAGATGGGGTTTCCCCCTGCTGACGGTTGTGAAGTGGATGGGTTTCTTTGGAAAGGATTCCATCCATAAGCCAAGGGATTATTTGTGTGAGGTGCAGTATAAGAGGTTTTGGCTGCCCTAGTTGAAACTAGGGTTTGAAATACAGGAGCAGGTATCCCTCTGCTAAAAAGCGAAAAAGGAGAGCTCGTGAACGGAGTTGAAACCAGTCTTTGAAAACCTTAACCATAAGGGTTAGTGTTTCCAAATTGCACCCCTACATATGAGGGTGTTGGGCCTCCGTATGGATTGGATGGGGGAATGTTCCCCCCCATTCCAAGGAAATCCTTGGAAAAAAGCCAAGGATCCTATAGGACCACTCTGGGCAGTGTGTGCGAAGGAAGTAAGAATTGTAGGTACACTAGGAATCCCAGTGACCATACCACTAGAAGCACCTACTAGACTTGTGGGAGCCAGTGGTTGAACCACTCAGCTCGCTGGAGTTAAGGGCGTAGTAGGTATACTTGATCTAGGGGCACCTACAGGGGGAGGTAGCACCCCTTCAACCAGAGCGGTTGAGGTGGAAGTAAAAGAAATTTCTCCTATAGTAGACATTATTCTACCCATAGGGACACCAATCACGAGTGGATCAAAAAGACAAACCTGAACGATCATAGGATCGTTTAAGTCAGTTAGATGTGTATTAAAATTCCTTGCAAACTCATCAACCTGCAAGTCTTCTATCTCAACTTTGTTTAAATTAAAATGGTTTTCCCTAAGTTCTGGTTCACTAGGAACTTCACTAACTCCTATCGGTTCAAAAGAACCGTCTATGTCCAATCTCCACCTTTGAGGGGGAGGTGGAGGTTCCAAAGTAATAAGTGGAGGAAGTTTTTGCAACCTCCGTGACCTTTTGATAGATTGGTCCTCTAGAATTATAAATTTGACTCTTCAAACCCTAAGGTTGGCTAAACACAGACAAACCACAGAGCAATCACTACAAAAATTCCTAAACCCTCAACAATCACAAAGGGTACAAGATATGCTTTCCCAAAGAAAGCTGAGAGATAGTTTCTTGGCGCCCTTGAAGAGGTTCTTAGGCACAAACAGAGGAATCACCCACCGCCCTCCTACACTTTCAACAAGGGTTACCTTCCAAGCCCGTCCAAGGTGAACCATAAATAGGCTTCTGGTTTACCTGTGTATAAACCCTTGATGTCAAGAGACTAGAGGCTACCTTAACTATACCAATAGTCTGAGGGGACAGTCGCAATATTGATTCGTATGCATGGGCAGGGTAGTTGAGCCTGAAAATATGTATAGGATAGAATCCCCAAATATGTAAAAACCTTGGTCTACATTTCGACAAGGAATCATAGGGTTATCTCCTCAGTCCAATGCCTCCACGCGGCCTCGTGCTTAACTCTCGTTTGAGAGGATCTTCATAGATACTATCAATAAAGAGAAGGATTTACCTATCGATTGGTCCACTATGTCTAAATTTAAAAGTACCTATGGGGAGTTTACACTTCCTATGCCACAAGTATGGCCTAAGCTAGTAGGTGTATAGCCCTATAAAACAAAAATTACTAATAAATTTTAAATTATAGCGTTCATTTTAAGGGCTATTTTTCCTTAGAAGGCAAGTGAAGTGAAAGACTATGATATTATTGACTTGATAAGAAACGTAAAAACATGTGTTTAATATCAATTTCAAAGCAAATTATCACTACTCAAAACAAGCTTCTCTTTTTCTTTTTCTTTTTTTTTGGAAATATAAACGAATGAAAATGAAACTAAGAAAGAGAAAACTAAGACTTATTTTTGTAATTTTTTAGATTTTATTTTAAAACTGAAAGTAAAACTACCATATGCAATTCTAATGCAAATGTTTCCAATGCTTTTCTTTTCGCTTTTAAAATTCCTCAAAGATTACTATGCACCTAAATGCAAAATTCTTGAGTATCCTGGAATAATATAACTATATAAAGTAAGCAAAATGAAGTAAAGCAGATCTATAAAAACCAAAGATCAACCACCTAAGGAAGACTTGGGAAACACCCACCTAGGAAGACACAATGAATAGAAAACACTGAAATCAATCAAAGGAAAGTGACAAACCAACACTATTCAGAAATAGAATGGGATATGCGGTATCTAGAACCCTGATCACTGATTCAGACAACCAGCACTTGGACCTGTCACCCAACAGGCAATCCACTTCAAATTGCTAAAAGAAAGACAATCCAACCAATAAAAACCCAAGGGCTTACCGAAAAGCACAAAGTATGGTTAACAAGTCTATAAAACCTATAGTGCAAAGGCAGTACTAAAGACCCCTAAGCAAAACAAAATCCACAAAAGGACAAGGGCAAGCAACCCAACCCCAAAAAAAATTTCTCAGACTTGTACACGACTATTCACAAGAGCAACCTGCGTACTGTACGCGACTGTCTAATACAACAACCCGCGTACACAGACCTCTATACACGACTGTGTAGCACATCAAACCGCGTACAGGGGTAAAATTTTCAAAAAAAAAAGAAAAATTATAAAGGTCTTCAAACACCACTATAAGTCTAAACCAAGACACAACACCACACACTAAATCAAAGCAAAGACTAGGCAAGGATCTACAGAGTTAACCCACAGTAGGCTGGGCTCCCCAACGGCGTTGCCAGTTCTGTTGTTTAGGATTAAACACCCTTGTAACCTAGGGTCTGGGGTTACCAACTTACTTCTAAACTTGTAAACAATTAGCTTTAGTAAAGTATAGAAAGGAAATAGGAAGAAAAATTGGACTCACCCGATTACCGACGGTTGATCCAAGCTTGATCTTCTTCCACTCTGCTTCTCTCCAAAGCTTTCAGGGATGCACCTCCTTCACCTACAAAGAGAAAATTCTCCAAGTACAATCTTATACATGTATATATGACAGGTTAGATAAACAATATATATATTGCTTAATCAAATATATTCATCAACCATAATACATGAAAGAGACTCAACACAATGTTGGAAGAAGAATTCTCTTTATTAACAATCAGTGAATGAGGTAAGTGTACAACCCAATGCCTAAGACAAGGACTCCTCTGCAACCAAAGGACTCTAAGTTCTGATGCTCCAAGACTTCTAAAGATATACCACCAGCATAACTTTGCTCTCCAAAATTCATTGATTAATGCCCTCCCCAAGGCCTCTATTTATACTTTGGGAAATAGAGTGGTTTCGAAGGTTAAGGAGGTTGAGATGGTTGGGGTAGTTAATGATTAAGGCCCAAATAATATCCATTAATCATTATTTATATTTTTTAATGTCGAATGGAGATGTACGTGAATATTAATATAGGAAGCCCGCATATGACATGCGAGTTGCTTAAAGGAAACCCGCATATGCTGATGTATGCGGGTTGCAATGGAGATAGTCGCATAGAGTACACAAGTTATCAATGGGAATAGTCACGTACATACACGAGTTTCAATGAATATAGTTGTGTATGCCAATCAACACTTAGAAAAATAATATGGCAAGTTGGTTGAAGGGTAAATGCATCTCATGTCATGCCCATCTATAGTGTTTTGGCAAACTTCAATCCTAAAATGTCCTTTTGTGTATCAACATAAGGAATGTCGGCACTCAGATAGAGAATTGCCATTTGGGTTGATAACACCATCCCACTGGATAATTTATAAATATTCCCCCCCCCCCCCACAATCAGATCTAAGCCCAAACGGATGGACTCCCCATTACCAATAATCAAATCTAGCCAATTCTTTTTTAACAAGAACCGAGAATATATTGTATTATATAAAAGACTACAAGCAGTCAGGATTACAAAAGAAGAGACAAAGCTCTGATATTCAAATTGTTTGTGACAAAATTTCCTAAGCTGATGAAACTGTAAGATAAAACCAAAGCATTACTGTTGTTCAAAAAAAGTCTGTTAAAGCCCTTCGAATGGTAGATACGTACATACTGGCCTAGAATTAAAATACAAAAAAACATAAAATACCACAATACGAAGACTGCAATTGCTACTTATCTAGAAGGGCGTTTCCAAGATGGGCAACTGAGATCTCCATCATTGGATGATCCCTTGTTGGAGAGGTTTGACAGTGGATGCACTGATTCACACTGACTAGTTTGTGCAGGTCATCCTTCATGTATCCAATAGTTCCCATAAGCTCATAGAGATCTGTATGATTAATTCAATCCTGGAATCATGGTTTCCCATTTTCTTGGCCATCCACTTGACTTCTTCAGCTGTGGAAGTTCCTTCTTTTTACCCTGGTTCACCACATCATACAGCCAGTGAAGGTGTTGCTTAATATCCTTCAACGACACTTGCAAATAACTCAGCATTGCCTTTTTATCATTTTCATCCATCTCTGCAATAATATCCAATCCTACGTGAGCCGGTAGAGAATTTTGCAACGTCTGTGCTAAATACGACCTTCCCTTATCCTTAAGACTGAGAATATTGAGAGCCGAGGAGTGCAAGAAATATGTAGAGGGTGAAACCAACACTGCACTGGAACCAAAATGATTCAAGAACCAAGCTAGGGAATGAAGGTTCTCACCTTCCACAGTTCGTGCCATGCATCTAATCGGTCTGAGAGATGCATCACTGGCATTAAAATCCTTTACATGGGCAATGACGGTGGAGGTGCATGCCCACCAGCTAGTCATCGGGATTTGTACAAGCTTTCAGATGTAATGTCAAAGCCGGTGACTACAGGAACGAGGTGGAGAGGTGGCATCCACCTTAGAGAAATAGGATATATCGAAGGTAGGGGCACTAGGCATTAGACCACCCAAGATCTTACTTTGGGGCCACCACATTTTGAAATTAGTTCTAGGGAACATAACTTGGAGTTGCTGAAATTCCAATTTTTAACTTGACGCCTTGGTTTGCTAAGGTGTCAGCCTCCTAGTTGTTACTTCTTAGAATGTGAAAGAAGGAGGTATGAATGTTTACATAGGTTTTCCTAATCTGGTCATAAATCCTTCAGATTTTAACTGCTCCTTTGCTGTACCCAGAGATCATTTTGTGAATAACTTGAGTGGAGTCACCCAGGACTATGACTTTAGTGATTTTGTTGTGCTTGATATGTTCCATCCCAAAGAGGAGCGCAAGCCATTCAACTTCATTATTGGTTTTTCAACCAAGACCCCAGGCATAAGTCAATACTTTGTTTCCTCCGGGATCGAAGATGATCCCACGTGCATTTGCCTCCCCTTATCAAATCTATCCAATTACCAAGTATGTTGAAATCTTTTTTGATGCCACACAATATATTCAAAGCACCTTTGAATGATTTTTTTGACAATATGATCCAAATTTTCATTTAAATTTTTTTATGAAACACATATATTCTATATTTAAATGAAATTGCGCAATTATTATTCTTCACCAAGCTTCTATTGGTCTCCTGAAGATGATCTCACAGTAGAGATCGAAACGTCAAGAAAAGAAAACACTTGAACGCAGTTAGACACCCACCTTTTTGCTCCTGCGTATGGCTTTGTTTACTTAGATTGAATCCCTCCATGGAAGGGACACCTTGAAAGAATTGAAGCTTCTGCAATCCACACACATCAAAATTGCCCACAAATTTGCTAATATGGAATTTTTGTAAATGTGTAGGGACAACAAAAATTTAGTTAAAATTTCAATTAAATTTTTTTATGAAACACATCTATTCTATATTTAAATGAAATTGGGCAATTATTATTCTTCACCAATCTTTTATTGGGCTCCTAGAGATGATATCACAATAGAGATCGAAACGTCGAGAAAAGAAAACACCTGAATGCAGTTCCACACCCACCATTTTTCTCCTGTGTATGGCTTTGTTTAATCGGATTGAATTTCTCCATGGAAGGGGCACCCTGAGAGACTTGAAGCTTATACAATCCACACACATCAAAATTGCCCAAAAATCTGCTAATCTGGAATTTTTAAAAATGTGCAGGGACAACAAAATTTTAATTAAAATTTCAATTCATTTTTTTTATGAAACACATCTATTCTATATTTAAATGAAATTGGGCAATTAGTATTCTTCACCAAGATTCTATTGGTCTCCTGAATATGATATCACATTAGAGATTGAAATGTCGAGAAAAGAAAACACATGAACGTTGTTCCACACCCACCATTTTGCTCCTGTGTATGGATTTGTTTAATCAGATTGAATCCCTCCTTGGAAGGGACACCTTGAAATACGTGAAGCTTCTGCAATCATACATGCATCAAAATTTCCCAAAAATATGCTAATCTAGAATTTTTAAAAGTGTGCAAGGGCAACAAAATTTTAATTAAATTTTTTTATGAAGACATCTATTCTATATTTAAATGAAATTGGGCAATTATTATTCTTCACAAAGCTTCTATTGATCTCTTGAAGATGATCTCACAGTAGAGATCGAAACATCAAGAAAAGAAAACACCTGAGCGCAGTTCCACACCCACCATTTTGCTCTTTCATATGGATTTGTTTAATCAATATGATCCAATTTTCTACACCTAGGTTCCTTATATATTTTGATTCTATAACCCTTAGCCACATATTGTCCATAAATAAAACCCACCAAAGGATTTTAGCTGTGAGTGCCTTTGAGAATAAATATAATTTTTTTATCCCCCATATTCCATATGATATGGGTCTAGCAATGTGTTCTCATTTGACCAGATGATACTTACTCTTCTCAAGAGACCTAGACCATAAAAAAATTAAATAGCTTATTGTTTATAATTATAAATACGAACTTTGGAAAATTACATAGTGGAATCTAGTATATAGGCAGGTTGGCTAAGACAAATTTGACCAATGTTAATCTACCACCCATAAATAGTCATTTCCTTGTGTTTTATACGGGCTTCGAACTTTTTTATAAGCCAAAACCAGTCCTTCATCATATAGTTATTAGGTTTTAGTACATATCCCTAATACTTAATACCTTCATCCAAGATTTTGATAGAAAATGACAGTATGCCTTGAATCCAGGCCATGTTGAAGAAAAACTGATTTTTTATCATTGATCAACATCCCAGAGGCACTGCAAAAATTGTTCAAATTATATTTATATCTCAGCCATTCTTCAATATTCCCTAGACCAAAAATCATAACATCATCCATGAACAATAGGTGGGTAATTATGATAATGTGAGAGATACTAATACCAAAAATATCACCTCTATCTCTCTATGATTCTATCAATTTACTAAGACCCTCAATGATCAAAAGAAAAAGGAGAGTAGATAGGGGGCATCCCTGGCATATCCACCTAGTACCTATAAAAATTTGTAGGATATCCATTGATGATAACAACATAACTAATCAATTATACACAGACCTAATCCAATTTGTAGAAGCGATCTAAACCCACCCTTAGTAATATGAGTTTGAGAAATTTCTGGTTAACTCGGTCATATGCTTTCACCAAAGCTAATTTTAGTACCAAAGCCTGCATCTTTTTTGTTTTTATACTATGAAAGATCTCCTATGCCAAACAAACTGCATCATGTATTTGTCAATCATTCAAGAAACAAACTTTTTCTCCTGAGATCTATGCCTAGATAATACCGGTTTAATTCTATTTGCAATGATTTTAGATATGATCTTGTAAGCCAAGTTGCAAAGTGAAATAGACCTGAAATATCCAAAAGATTCTAGTTTCACAAATTTTGGGATTAATGCAATATAGGTAGAGTCCATACCTTCATAAATTTTACCTAAAATTCTTGATTCTTCCACTGCCAACAATATCTTTCCCCATGATATCAAAGAATTCAAGGAAAAGTTCTATCGTCTACCCATCTGGTCCAAGGCTTTTGATCTAGTAAATCCATTTAATATATCTGCTAGCTCATCCATCGTAACCAACTTATTAGCCAAATATCCTTCCTCCTCTGAGAAATAACCTGTAAATTCCTAGAGGATATCCATGAGATCAATAATGGATGCATTACCCGGATCAGAGAACAACTGATGAAAATGTTTTATAGCTTCAACTTCTATGTCTTCTAGATCTCTTACAATAATACCATCATCTCTTTGTATTTCTCAGTTAGAGTTTTGGAACCTTCTATAATTGGCATAATGATGAAAGAACTTAGTATTCATGTCACCTTGAACCAACCATAATGCTCAACTTTTTGATCTCCATTTTTACTCCTCCATATACAATATATGCATTCTAGAATATTCTAAATCTTTCAATTCCTTATGCACATCCATAGGATAAATCCAATTTTTATACAACCCAAAAATATATTTTAATCTATGTTCAGTGGTAGCCAACTCCCTTTCCATAGTTCTTTTTCTCTCCTTTTCCCATTTCACCACCACATGTTTTAGAATCCTCAATTTATGAACCATATTTTTCATGATAGAACCATGATCTGAACCTTCCATTTTCTTCCATTCCAGGCTAACCATCTCAGTGAAATCTATCTCTCTTATCCAGGAGTGATTGAATTTGAGTGGAAAGAATCTCTTATCTCTGATAGTGTCCAGTTCTAAAACAATTGGTGAATGATCTGAGAAAGTATATGGTTCCACCCAAGTTCTATACCTTACCATATATTCAACAATAGATTTAGCAATCCAAAATTTGTCGAGTCTTTTGGTGATAGCCTCTTGTCCAAGCCACTTGTTTTTCCATGTAGGTTGGAATGGTTCATGTGCAATATTGACAAGACCAGCATCATGAAAAACATTATAGAAGAAGTTCCCAAGAGGATCAAATCTCTCCTTCTCACCCCATACTTCCAAAGCCCCCAGAGTTAGGTTCAAATCACCCCTCAAGGTGAGGGATGGTAAATTGAAAATGTCATTATCTCTGACTTTATTCCAAAAAAGTTCCATATCCGTATATGGTCCATAGCAATTGAGGATATTTAGTTCCATCTCAATTCCATTAAATGAATTGGAAATGAGAAGACCCCCTGAGGTAACATATGGATTGAATCTACCAGTTTTTGGGTTCCAAGCAGTTAACAAACCCCCAGATTGTCTAAAGGCATCAATAGTTCTATCCATGCAACAATTGGCCACAAAAAACCCTATCCTTATCCCCATAAACCATAGTCTTCTTTATAAAAACTATATCAAGTTTGGTAATGGAAGAAAAGTGCTTCAGTGAAATTTTTTGGGAGCTTTCCCCCACCCCACGAACATTTAGGGATGTAATAATCAATTTTTAAATCTTTCAAGGACTTTATTTTCTCTAAGGGCCCTAAATTTAGCTGATGATAAGTCATGAGAAGAAACATCTACTACATATTCATAATCTAATTTGGACACCCCCATCCTAGCACTTACAGTGTTCAAAGGAGATAGATCCAAAGCTAACCCCCCCTTAATATCCTGAGTATTCTTCTTCCTTACAGGCCAAGCATGTGTCTTAGCTTGTACACCTCCATAATTAAAGGTGTCATCTGGTAGGATTTGCATCTTGCTTTTATGGATATTTCCAATGAAAATAGGGATAGGTTTTCTTTTGACTATGTCATAGAATGTAGGAGTCTCCTGCCCCACCCCAACTTCAAATTATGACCATAAATGTTCTTCACATTGGTACCTGCATCCATATTCATAGAATGTATCCTGGTATCAATCGGATCATACAAGGTTCCAACCCTAGTGGGTGCATCCACCACCACGTTTGTAGGTGCATCCGCTACCACACCTGTAGTATCATTCAATCCAAGCTCCAAGAGGGTATTCTCAAGGGATGGGTGACTCAATACCCCCACTTGATCATAATTCGAACTACTACCCCCCATACATAGGCATATCACTAGGGAATGTAGCATGTAATCTATAGGTTTTTAAGGGGAGGATACCACATTATTCCCCTCAGACCCCAGATTATCCAATATAATGGGATTTTTCTAAAAAACATATCTTGTAAAGAACTACTAGACAACATAGTAATTGTAACACCTCGGTTTTGACCCCGTTATCATTAAATGTATATGATGTATATATGGTAATTAATTGTGGTGTGGAGCTAGAGGAAAAATCCCCACCATCGATTTAACATTTTATGTTCTGTCGATTAAAATCGTTGCCGACAGTATATTCGTGCTAGCTGGCACATTATAATTTTTGCATCATGTAAATATCAGTTTTAATTAAAAATACCCACAACCAACTATGTCAATGCAACCATAATGAAAAGGGCATGATTTCCCTAAGGATAAGGAGGGGGAATTATTTAACCTTTGGGGCCAATAGGGAAAATCCATATGTCAATAGGAGAACCCATCATTCAGTCAACTACCAAATTAAATCCTCTGATGTTAGTTGGGGTAGTTATTGCATGGACAGTGGTGTGTGGTAGGACTGTTAGTCCTTTCCCACATGCACACTCCACCAGGGAGCTCATTCACCCTCACATGGGCAAGAAGAGGGGACAACCCCCATTCTTCATGGGGCATTCACGCAGAGAATGGGGAGAGAGGTCTTACCCTCATGATTTTTTTGTGTGGAGATCTCATTCACAATTTGGACTCCTAGATGTTTTCTCCTCACGTGCAAGTTCAGGGGTTTTTCCTCACGCGGCCACTCAGTTCTCACACATGCATGCCACAACTGGTTTAGTCTTCCTTCCCTGATTTTGATGAGTGCAACTTCCTTCACGTTGTGGGTCTTGCCATGTGAATTCACCTTCACGCGGGTTGCATTTCTTTTCTCATGTAGCTAAGAAATCGTTGTTGGTTTCCCCATAATTTGGTTGTGTTGTAGGTTGTTTTTGAGTCATTTTGGCCACGATAGGGCCAAGAACGAATCTGGAGTTGAACTGCTCAGTCTGAGCTGTGTATTACCCAAATTGTCATTTTGGTTTTATTATGTGGTGTTTTCTCTTAAAACCCAGAGCTATAAATGGTTTTTTTGCTGTGTGTGCACAATGGATTGGTCTTTGGAATATGTAGGAGTGGAAAGCAGTCTGTTTGACAAACCTAGTGCTTACAGGAGCCTCATAGACAGAGCTAGAGGGTTGACTCTCTTCGCTACACCCCTTGAATAGCACTGGAAGGGAATTCATGTCCTGAGGGACTGTGCAACAGAGAAGGGAATGATTCCTTGTGTTGGGTGTGTGTGGACGTCCTAGGAGTCAAGCTAGTTCTAGTGTGGGTGTCCTTATCTCTTCAGTGAGCTCACTAGCTTAGCAGACAGTGCTTCCATCTCCTGATAACCTGATAAACCAAACTTGTTGGCTTGGTTATGTGTGGCGGTATACTCTTGGTCTAATAAACCCAACTGTGTTGGATTGACTGAGTCTTGACACATCCTTAGCTATGTGTGAGCCTGGTTAGTTCCTTATTCCTTGGGGAATCATGCCCAGCTCGGGGGTGGCAATGTTGCAGAGAGATTAAGGAGCACACTGGCCTATGGTTGGGTGGAACGTTGTAGTGACATAGCTGGTTGTGGGGAAAGTTTGTTCATAAGATAAGTATTCTTTCCTATTTCATCTTGTTAGAATTTCATCATTAAGCTAGCATTATATTAGTATCTTTATTGAGAGAATAACAAGCACAGCAATCAAACACAAGAGACAATTAACACAGTGTTTATCCTTAGGGAAACCATAAATGGTGAAAACCTCGCAACTTCCTCAGAGATAGAATCATCACCAAAATAGAAAATCCCCAAAACAGTAAGTGATCTCCCTACAGCAGTAACCTTCTTCTTGTCTAGCCCTAGTGCCTTCTCCTTCCTCAACTATGCGCTACACTTGAGTGTGTATGAGTTGTGTGATAAATAGAGACTCCAGTTCTCTATTTATACTAATCTAGACATGACTAAAACCATACCAGGGCTGACCTCTGCTAGGAGAGTCTAATAACCCTAGTGCCCCAGAACTGCGAGGACTTTAACCCTTAGACAATAGGAGGGTTACCCACAATGACTTGACATGACTTGTTTACAAGATAGACCTTCCCGATAGGAACTTCGGGGCATGACATAACTCAAGTACATCCCAGAATAAACATCGAGTTACAATATATAAGAAATACAAGTGAAATACATTCCGAAGTTACATATACATCAGCACTCCCTCTTAACTAGGAAGGTATTCTTTCGACACAATTTTCAGCACAAGTCTTCTTCTCTGTATCTTCTGGATCATCATTAAGTCCTCGTCATCTTCAAGTCTTCTTCATCTTCGAGTCATCTTCATCTTCAAGTCATCTTCATCATCGGATCTGGATCATCACTCGGTCTGGATCATCATGGGACATCATCACTGGATATGGATCATCACTGGATCTGGATCATCACTAGGCATCATCACTGGATCTGGATCATCACTCAATCTGGATCATTTCTGCTGGATCATCATCACTGGATCTGGATCATCATCACTCGATCTGGATCATCATTGGGCATCATCACAGGTGCTATCTCTTGATTCGTCTCATCATAGGAACCTCTACAGAGCTAGTCCTTTTTCATACTGGATGTATCATCTCAGAGCTAGTCCTTTTTCATACTAGATGAGGCATCACAGAGCTAGTCCTTTTTCATACAAGATGAGGGATCATAGAGCTAGTCCTTTTTCATACCAGATGCGGCAGCTACTCAGAGCTAGTCCTTTTTCATACTAGATGAGCCTTCTCAGAGCTAGTCATTTTTCATACTAGATGAGGCATCACAAAGCTGGTCCTTTTTCATACCAGATGAGGCATCACAGAGCTGGTCCTTTTTCATACCAAATGTGGCAACTACTCAGAGCTAGTCCTTTTTCATACTAGATGAGCCTTCTCAAAGCTAGTCCTTTTTCATACTAGATGAGGCATCACAGAGCTGGTCCTTTTTTCATACCGGATGAGGCATCACAGAGCTGGTCCTTTTTCATACTAGATTTGGCAGCTACTCAGAGCTAGTCCTTTTTCATACTAGATGAGCCTTCACAGAGCCAGCCCTTTTTCATGATGGATGTGCCATCTACACAGAACTAGTCCTTTTTCATACTAGATGTGT
Source organism: Pseudotsuga menziesii (assembly GCA_001517045.1). Taxonomy (NCBI): domain Eukaryota; kingdom Viridiplantae; phylum Streptophyta; class Pinopsida; order Pinales; family Pinaceae; genus Pseudotsuga; species Pseudotsuga menziesii. The sequence continues at coordinate 578,365 of LPNX011115872.1, read as the reverse complement.
CTTCACAGAGCTGACCCTTTTTCATGCTAGATGTGCCATCTACACAGAGCTAGTCCTTTTTCATACTAGATGTGTCTTCATAGAGCCAGCCCTTTTTCATGCTAGATGTGCCATCTACACAGAGCTAGTCCTTTTTCATACTAGACGTGTCTTCACAGAGCCAACCCTTTTTCATGCTAGATGTGGCATCCACATATACTTGACAATGGAAGGAACCAATCCTCTCACCATGTCACAGCTCTTACATCCGACCATGAAGGAACCAATCCTCTCACCATGTCAGAATGGTACATCACTTACATCTGATCATGGAAGGAACCAATCCTCTCACCATGTTAGAAGGGCTCAGCATGGACACATCACTTCCTCTTGGGAGGAACCTCGATCTGGAGAACACCAAGCTTCTCCCTAAAGTACTCAAACTTCACCCTAGCTAATGGCTTAGTCAACACATCAGCTATATGTTCATCCATCGCAACATACGGGAGCTTCATTGCTCCTCTCTGCACCATATCCCTGATATAGTGATACTTGATCTCGATATGCTTCGACTTGTCATGGAATACTAGATTCTCTGACAACTTTACACAACTTTGGTTGTCACAGTATATACAAGTAGCATCTAAATAGAGATCAAATAAATCAAACAGTAGCTTCCTCAGCCATACTACCTCACAACTAGCTGAACAAGCTGCAACATACTCTGTTTCAACTGTACTCAGTGCCACACAAGATTGCTTCCTGCTAAACCATGAGATCACACATGATCCCATACTAAAGCAACACCCTAAAGTGCTCTTCCTATCGATGGCACTGCCTGCCCAATCTGAATCAACACAACCCTCCAGGTTAATCCTTTGATCAACCTTATACTTGAGCCCATAATCAATCATACCCTTCAGGTACCTCAGAATATGCTTTGCAGCAGTCAAGTGAACATGTCTCGGATCTATCAAGTATTGGCTCAAGGTGTTCATAGAAAAGCAAATATATGGTCTTGTGTTCATCAGGTACATCAAGGACCCAATCATCTAACGATACATCGTGGCATCAACTGTCTCTAATGAAGCATCATTCAATAGATTTAGGTTTGATGCCATAGGTGTGGTTAATTCCTTGCAGTCCATCATCCCAAATCTCTTCAGGATCTCTACTGCATACTTTCCTTGTCCAAGAAACATTCCATCTATAGTCTACCACACCTCCATACCGAGGAAATAATGCATCATTCCCAAGTCCTTCATCTCCAACTCAGCAGCAAGCTTTCTCTTCGTATCAGCAATCAACCCATCCATACCTGTCACAAACAGATCATCTACATATAGTAGAAGTATCACCGGGTTGCCATCTTCCACCTTGTAGTAAAGGTTGGAATCTTCTTTACTCTTGGTAAAGCCCAAACTGGATAGAAAGCTATAAATTCTACCATTCCATGTCCTAGGTACCTGTTTCAAACCATACAGGACTTTCTTCAGTCTACACACATGAGACTCCCTATCATGTGTCTCAAAACCGAGTGGCTGCTCCACATATACTTCCTCTTCTACTACACCATTCAAGAAAGTAGTCTTGACATCCATTTGGTGTATCTTCCATTTCATCACTACAGCCAGAGCAAGTACTTATCTGATGGAAGTGTATTTGGCTACAGGTGCAAAGGTTTCTTCATATTCTATTCCTTCTTTCTGAGAGAAACCCCGAGCCACAAATCTTTCCTTATACTTTTCAATGCTACCATCTGCAGCATGCTTGATCTTGTAGATCCACTTGGAAGTTACAACTGAATTCCCTTCTAGTCTTGGGACAACATCTCAAACATCATTCTTCATGATCGATTGATACTCTTCGATCATTGCATTGTTCCATTCTTTCCGTTCTACCGCTTCTTCATATTTGGAAGGTTCTTTATCAATGAAGTCACATAGTAAAGCTACATAACTGGAACAGGATCTGGTCCTCTTTCTTTCTCTGAGATTCTCTTCTAAAACCCCATATCTTTTCGCACCTTGGATAATCTCTCATACCCAAGCATGTTTCCTCTTGTGAGGATTCTTCTCCTGTGATGGATCTACAGGTCTTTGTGGTTCTTCAAATTCTCGATATTCTTCTTGAGTTTCTTCGTTCATGATTGTATCATGAATTCTGGGAGATTCTGCTTCTTCAGGTTCTTCAGCAGGTTTCTTTCTGGATTTAATATAGGTTGAATCTTTGCCAAATGTTACATCCCTGCTGATGTCAATATTTTTGAACCCTGGGAAGTATATTCCGCAAGCCTTTGAGCTTTCAGAGTATCCCACAAATATACCCTTCTTTCCTGAAGGATCTAATTTTTTTCTCTTCTCTTTTGGAATGTGTATGTACACAAGACAGCTGAATATTCTGAGATGGCTGACTTCTAGTTTCTTGCCTAAGAAGACTTCTTCAGGAGTCTTGTTCTCGAGTACTCTGTGTGGAGTACGGTTCTATACATACACTATTGTTCTGGCTGCTTCTTCCCAAAGATGCATAGGAAGATCTTGATCATGAAGCATAGCTCTTGCAGCTTCCATGATAGTTTTATTCTTCCTCTCTATAACCCCATTCTGTTGTGGATTTTAAGGAGTGTACAACTCCCTCTTAATCCCTCAGTCCTTACATAGTTCCTTGAACTCATTTGAAGTGAATTCTTCACCATTGTCTGATCGAAAAGTCTTGATCTTCTTTTCAGTCTAGTTCTCGATCAACGCTTTGAATTCCTTGAACTTGCTAAACACTTTGTCTTTATTCTTCATGAAGTAAATCCATGTCTTCCTAGAAAAGTCATCAATAAAAGAAACATATTACACATACCCGCTTAGTGAGCTTGATGACATTGGTCCACATACATCAGAGTGGATGGTTTCCAAGATTCCTTTTGCTTTGCTCTCACTGCTTGGAAATGTCTTCTTTGTGTTATTTCCTTTCGCACATCCGCTGCAGACCCCTTCATGTTTTGCTTGAATTTCTGGAAGACCTTCAATAGCTTTGCTTGCAAGTGGTAGTGCTCATTAATGTACATGTGCAAGCCTTCTATGCCAAATTTCATTTGGTTCTACTATGTCATGAACCAAATCTTGATCTGGTTGGCCCTTCAACTTGTATAGACCTCCTTCTTATTCACTAATCACTATTGCATCGTCAAAAGTCTTTTTCCCTTTGGCCACATAAGAACTTGGCCATCTACAAAAGCAACCCTCATTCCTTTTGCATCCAATGCAGATATGGAGAGGAGGTTCTTCTTTAGTCCTAGAACAAATAATACATTCTTCATCTTCAAAGAATTTCTAGAGTCTAGTTTATAGAAGGATTCACCACTACCTTTTATTGGATACTGGTAGTCATCCCCGAGTTTCACCTTGTGAGGTGACTCATGTTCAGATAGCTTCACAAATTATTCTTTGAATCTCGTCATGTTCTTGGAAGCACCACTGTCTATAAGCCAATCATTGATTCCATGTGAAACAGTTCCCATGAAAGCGGAGATTAGAACATATTCATCCTCACTTGAAGAGTCATCACTCTCTTGTCTGATTCTCTTTGTGGAAGGTTCATCATCCTCTATAGCATGGGCATGATGTCTTCTCTTGTTTCCCTTCTTCCTTAGATTTATTTTGTTAGGGAAGAATTTGGATATGTGACCTTTTTCATCACATGTGTAACATCTAATAGTATTTAGATCTTTTCTAGAGTGTGAGATCTTACCTTTGGAGTGATAATTGCTCCTCCTGTTTTTCTTGGAGCGAACTGTGAGAGCTTGATCTTCACTACCCATCTTCTCTTCTCGAGTTGCTATCTAGGCTTCTTCTTGAGAGCATTATTCCCATAGTCTGCTGAACTTGACTAACTTCTTTATGGCATAGATTCCTTGAATGAAAGAGTCCCATGATCTAGGGAGACCATTCAAGGTGGTCATCACAATCTCTGCATTTTCCACTTCTTCATCTACTGCTTCTAGCAGCTCCTTGATCTGAGAAACCCTTGTAAAGTAAGACTGAATAGTCTCAGCATTCTGGATCTTCACATTCTTCAATTTGTTTCTCAAATTCATCTTCCTGTTTATGTTCTTCCCTTCAAACAATTTGTTTAAGGCATCAAACATAGCTTTAGGTGTCTTGAGGGAGGACACCTGTGGTACGAGATGATCCTTGATAGAATCATCAATGATTCTCTTTGCCATAACCAACTTCTTCTTATGTAAGGCCTTAGCCTCATCTCCCTCTGGAACTAGAACCTCCTCATTGATATAGGAGTCCAACTCATTCTCTTCCAGGACCAGGGACATCCTATACTTCCAAGCTCAAAAGTTATCAGCTCCCTCAAGCTTTTCATCAAGCTTGGTATGATGAGACATCTTAAACTGAGAACCTCAAATGGAAATACAAAATATTTAGATCTTACCAGGTCAAGATGTCGGATCTGGATTTGGAGCTGAAATCCTATAGTGTTGGTTCAGTAGCAAATTAGGGTTTTGCTTTTCCCGAGATTTGTCCACCCAAATGCCTTGAAATTTATCCCTAACTTCGATTTTGGGGAGGAGATCAATCCAGGCCTGGGCTCACTGAAAAATTGCTCTTCTGTGAAAAGCCCTAATTTTCGGCAGTAGTGTTGGGTCCAAAACTGAAAAACCTCAGAATTGGATTCTGCTTCGATAGAAATATCCGCCCTAAGGAGGAGAGTTATTCCACCTTACTTTTACTAAAAAATTGTGGAGGAAGATCCACAAACTAGGAGGCCCTAGTTCCCGCAGCTGCACAGTGTCTTCTTCTTAGGTTAGCTCTGATGCCATGTTAGAATTTCATCATTAAGCTAGCATTATATTAGGATCTTTACTAAGAGAATAACAAGCACAGCAATCAAAAACAAGAGACAATGAACACAGTGTTTATCCTCAAGGAAACCATAAATGGTGAAAACCCCACAACTTCCTTAGAGATAGAATCAGCACCAAAATAGAAAATCCCCAAAACAGTAAGTGATCTCCCGATAGCAGTAACCTTCTTCTTGTCTAGCCCCAGTGTCTTCTCCTTCCTCAACTATGTGCTACACTTGAGTGTGTATGAGTTGTGTGATAAATAGAGACTCCAATTCTCTATTTATACTAATTCCGACATGACTAAAACCCTACCAGGGCCGACCTCTACTAGGAGAGTCTAATAACGCTAGTGCCCCAGAACTACAGGGACTTTAACCCTTAAACAATAGGAGGGTTACCCACCATGATTTAACATGACTTGTTTACATGATAGACCTTCCCGATAGGAACATTGGGGCATGACATAACTCAAGTACATCCCAGAATAAACATTGGGTTACAATATATAATAAATACAAGTGAAATACATTCTGAAGTTACATATACATCAACACATCTCTATAATTGTATTTGATGTTTAATGAAAATGATGAACATGTTAAAATGTGATAATGCTTGAATGGAATGTAGTTGTTTCAGTTGTATGATAAATAAGTATGCATCTATGCATGTTTTACTTCAATGCATTTCATTTTTTATCATCTGATGTTCATGGGGCTAGTTTCCCAAATAGATAGCAGCATCGGTAGCGTCCTCTTCGCCGGTCAGAGGGTCGAGGACGTTATAGTAATCTCATCTAATGATAATGAATTAAATATAGTAGGATCAAGATCATAGATCTTACCAATGAATGTCAGTAAGTATTCAACATATGTATTCTTATGTTGCATAGGTACCGATGGCTGCAAAGGACCCGCTCTTTCTGAGTCATCTGAATCGCATTCCTCCTTCGATGATCAATCCCCATAAAAATATGAGGAATCATCACTAACCAAGACATTACTAGAAGATTTGCAGGCCCTCCACATATGTCCAACCTCTTTACAACGACATCATTTAAAGGGTAAACCCCAATAATCCACTTTCTGTATATAAGTTATGTCGTGCCATTAAATCTCCACTTCATCCAAGAAGCCTTTTGTAAAATCTATTTCCACTAACATTCTCCCCAGCCTCTTATCAGTACCCTTAATCAATTCTTCACCAACATGAAGAAACCGTCCCAAATGGTTTCCAACAGCTCTAAAAGCTTCCTGATGCCACATCACCAAAGGGAAATCCGGTAAGTAGACCCAAATATGTTGGAAGCGAGTGTTCTCTCTGTAGGGGCCAAACCCCAAATGATAACGTTTCAACATTAGACTCCCCTCACCCTTGAGCTAAGTTTGACCCAATACTTCTGTTGCATGTTCCAACAGGTTAAATGTGAAGCCATACCATCCTTTGGATAGGATGGAAAGCTCCAGACAGTAACCAAATATAGGTTCTCAAACCTCTTCCACCCAAGCATTGATGTCAAATTTGTTCATCATCTTATAACTAAACTTACCTACAAGGGCCGTAAAGGACATACCTACCACATGTTTCAAAATAACATCCGCACCAAGCACCATTGTATGCCCATTTTCTCTCATATTCCATTTATGGATTTTGGGTTTTTACGGCCATGGTAAGCAGCCTTCAGAAGAGCCCCTTTGACTAATTTATTGCAACCCTTTCCTCTGGAACCGAATGCACCATATTTGTCACCGCTAGTATTGCCTACAAAGGTCTTAGTTCATTTACCAATAGACGAATAGTATTTCTCTCTTTGGGTTGGGAGTCCACCTTGCCCACCATCTACAGGAGTATGACCATGTCTCACTGAGGTGGATCCAGTTGTTACCATATGGCCACCCATAACGCGATGCAACTATGGATGTTGTTCCAGATAAATTCTCTTGTATACTTCATCGAGTTGAATAACCCCCTCCTGCAACCACCAGTCATCTGAAGCGCCACATCTACATTCGACAGTATACTTCCATTTAAATCCATAAAAGACAAAAATAAACAACCCCACCCACAAAACAACCACCAATAAAAACGTAACCACACAAACACAGTCCCCCACAACAAAACAGTATGACAGTCCCAATAATGACTAGAAATATAATAAAAAAAAGAAATTTCAGTATACCAAAAGAGTCATAAGATGGTTACCTCTCAATCATTATATCCACTATATCCAGTGACCAATTCTAAAACAACTACAATAAACAAATCTACTAATCCCACACACCAATAAATCAAATAAAACCCAACACTCAAACACACATCTCCCTATTGGATCTTTTCTTTCTAGACGAAAAATAGCAATTCCTTGATATTAAAATAAGAATAAAAGGTAATGAGTTACATTAGCAAGTACTATCAGTCAATACAAAGTCTAGGGACCATAGCTGAGTCAAGAGACTAGAGATACAGGGACATATGACGCTCACCACAACATAAAGTAAAAGACTGTCAATCCAAAATTGTCCCTAGAGAAAATATTGAGAAGCCAGAAACATTATCCCAGGAAGGGCTATGGGAAGTGACAAGAAAAAATCAGTGATGCACAGGTGATGTTTCACAAACTAAAATATATCAAAGGTAATAAGTGCCATACTTAAAAAATATGAGTAGTTCATATAGAGCAGAGCTCTTCTAAAATAGTTGAATAGTAGCTTCCCTAATGACTATACCTTCATAGTATTCTGTAAAAGATAGCGGGCCTGAGGCCAAAATGAGCCCTTCCTTGGATAAGATGTCTGCCTTCTCACTATGTTCCCTATAGACATGTTTATAGACCACAACATAAAAGGATCCTGAAAGTTTTTTTATGTTGTCACACAAAACATCCAGGTCCAGTATAGTGAGAGAAGAAATGTCTTTAGGCCAGTTTATAACCAAGAAAGAGTCTCCAAATATATGTAGGCAAGCAAACCCAATTTCTTTTAAGGAGAACAATAGAGCCCAAAGTGTCAGAAGCTCTGCACGGGTATTTTTACTTTTACCATAGCCCATTTTGATAATGAAATGATTAGACTCACTGATTAATATAAAGATACATGCTCCTCCAAAAGAGTCAGCAGTGGCCCCATCAAAAAAGCCCAAAGGGAGAGATATGACAAGTGGGATGCCAATGTTTCTGACTTTTGTCCCTTTTATCTAAGGCACCTTGTAGGAAAATAGATTGTGTATGATAGTGTGACAAATCCTGGAAGTATCTGGATATTTCCCATCAAATATGTAACAGTTCCTAGTCTTCCACAAGTTCCGGATGAAGAAAAAAGGAAGGTATAGTAAGGCATCCTTTCTTTTGATCCAGTTTGCAATATTTTCCAAAACTGAAGTATGAGTCCAGGTCAGAGAGAAATCATATATTCTGCAAAGGCTGATGATATATTATTGAACAAAGAAACAGTCAACAAACAAGTGCTTGACCAATTCAGCTTTGCATTTATGGAGGCTACATCGATTGGGACCACTCCAGCCCTTCTTCATCAGATTGTCCCAAGTATTTATTTTATCTTTAATAACCAACCAAAAAAAGCATTTTATTTTCCGAGGGATGTTAAAATTCCATAGCTAAGAGTAGATATTGTGGTGAGCCAGAGACATATTTGCTGATACAATGAGATCATATGCTTACCTGGCAGTGACCATGCCATTTTTTGAGTTATGCATCCAAAGAAGAGAATCCTCAATTTTTTTTATCTTTATGCATCCATGAGTAAGGCCTTTAACATAAATAGTCCATTGCTCAGACCAAACACACCCCAAGTTCAAGTTGGATGCATAATACCAATAATTAGGACTGTGTGTATCCCCTTCAAGGTTTTGTGCATGAGGTAAGAGTGAAATCTCATAATCAAAAATATTTTCCCTAAGGCCCTCAGAGAGAATATAGGGCCCACTGAGGCCAGTAATGGGATCTACACCTAGTCGAATATTCATCCCATTACCAAATTTCCAGCCAAGTTTGCAAGTAATCCAAGACAGATCTCTAATAAACCCATTCCATATATATGATGTTCCTGCCACAAGAAAAGACTAAGATTAGAACCAGACATCCAGAGGTCTGTCTTTTAAATATTTATGTGCTACAATCTGACTCTAGATACCATTTCCCATCAATAGCTGCCACATACTTTTCAATCTGAGAGAAGTCCCAAACCAATCGAAGTGTTTGACGTTCCAACCTCTAAATTCAATGGGAGCAGAAATAGATTTAATTTCCCCAGAGGAAAGTAAATATGGACCTTCTCAACATATTCAGAATGGATCTAGGAATACGAGCCAAGGAAAACCAATAAAGAGATAAACCTATGAGAACTGATCTGACAAGGATGACTCTGCCACCAAGTGAAAGGAGTCTGTAAGTCCAATTATTTATCCTTTTCTTAAACATTTCAACAAGCCATCTCTAGTCAATAGTTCGATACCCCAGGGGCTTGAGGCGATATCCCAAATATTTAAATCTTGTAGAGATGGGTTCCATCTTATATGGAAGAAAAGAAGAGATGTGTCTCCCGGTGTCCTCATCAACCTCATTATATAAGAAGGAAGACATTTCGCTACTGACAGTCATTCCAGTAGCAGAACAAAATAAATCCAATGCCCCTTTATATGCATTCCATTCATCCACAGTACCAAGACTAAATAAAATCACATCATCAACAAAGAAAAGATGTGTTAAGGATAATCTCAGGGAGATCTAAATCCCTTTAATGTGGCACTTTCTCTGAGCATCACAAATGATAAGACTGAGACTTTCAATGATTAATATGAATAATAATGGAGATAATGGACAGCCTTGACGAATCCCTCTAGAAGCAGGGAAGAAGTCAAAAGGTGTCCCATTTACTAAAACAGCAAAACAAGAGGAAGATACACACCCCATGATCCAATTTACACCCTCCAGGGGTATACCAATCTGCAAGAGGACAAGTCTCAGGAAATTCCAATTCACACGATCAAAAGCTTTAACTAAATCAAGTTTTAGCACCATGACCTTCAAATTCTGACTTTTTATAGTATGGAGGATCTCCTCTGTTATTCCAAAAGGCTCATTAATTTGTCTATATTTGAGGAAACCAAATTGCTGAGCAGATATAGCCCTGTTTAGGAGAGGTTTAAGATGCGGAGCAACAATTTTTTAGATGATCTTGTATACAAGATTACATAGAGAGATGGGCTGAAAGTCAGCAAAGGAGCAAGTATTTTCACACTTAGGGATCAATGTCAAGAAGGTGGAATTTATGGCTCTAGTAACTTTTCCTTCATGTCTAGCTTGTTCAATAGCACTGCATAAATCATCTCCAACTAAATCAAAGAAAGCCAGGAAAATTTCAACCGGCCATCCATCAGGACCCGGGATTTTGTATTTTTTAAACCCCTTCAATATAGATTCAACTTCAGTAAGAGATATGGGCTTGAGGAAATATTCTTTATCCATCTCCTAAGAAAATGAAGGGAAGAGACTAATCACCTTAAGTTGATCTACAATATTTGTGCTACCATCATCCTTAAAAATTTTAGTAAAGTGTTGTTGACCCAACAGTTTAAGAGGTGTATCTTCTGAGATCAAGTATCCCTCACGATCCTTGAGAGACCATATAGTCTTAGCGTTTCTCTTGGCTAAGGCAAAAACATGGAAGAATTTTGTGTTGGAATCCCCCTCAATGATCCAAAGAGCTCTGCTTTTCAACCTCAGAGTAAGCACCTCATGTGAAAGAAAATTTTCTTTTTTAATTTTAAGTACCCCCAACCTATCAACATCAAAGATAGAGAGAAAGCCTAAATATTTCTTAAGGAGAGAAACAATCTCAAAATCAATGTCCAATATCACCTGTTTTCAGGAGCACTTCTTGTTTCTTTCCCAGGATTTAATAGTCTTTAAGTCTACTGATCTTGTGGGAGAGGGTCTCCAGATGGTCACAAGGCCGATGAGAAGAGGGAGCCAACCAGGAGGAGGTCACAAGAGGGGGAAAATCATCTTCCAGGAGCCAAGATCTATTGAATTTGAAAGGGTATCAATGTGAAAATAATCGAGGACCCCATTCCAAGCAAATGGGATAGTGATCAAAGACTTCAGAGGGAGTATCCCAAGTTCTATAATAGGAAATAATAGGAAGGATATGGTCCAAGATCAAGAAACCATCAAGTCTTTTGCTTATACCTTCAACCCCCATGCAACCATGTCTCCAGGTCGGGCTGGGAGTACACATATTAAGGTCAATCATATTGTTACCAGTAATGAGCTGAGAGAAGTAAGATGACAGAGGGTCAAGACAGGCTTTAGTACTGCAGACTTCAGATGATGAAAGGGTAAAGTTTAAATCCCTTGCAAGAAGGAGATTAGGTAGAGAAAAATGTCCACCTGCCAAGACATTATTCCAGAAATCAATACAGGGAGAATAGGGACCATAACAGTTGATGATAGAGAATATATCTTTTAAGCCCTTGATACTGGATTTAAGGAGAATACCATCAAAGGAAGAGAAAGCTTTGCAACGAACCAGAAGTGGGTTCCATCCTAAAAGGAGACCTCTAGAGAGGCCAAAGGAATCTAAAGCAAAGAACTCCCATCCAAGTTTGAGTTTAGAAAATAAAAGGAGAGCCTGAGAAAAGTTACACAATTTCTTGGATGAGAATCATGTCAGGATTTAAGTCCGAGAAGAGAGAGCTAAGGGATTTTTGTTTGGTAAGCCCCCTAAAACCCCGGATATTCATAGACATAATTTTCATGGAGTAACAGACCCCTCAGGTGTACATGCTCTAAGTACCCGTTGTGTAATAAGAGGTGTGGACCGAGGTGCTCTGGCTATTGTCTTCAGTCTGGCTGAGAGAGGAGTGTACAATCCAGAAGCTCCAAATTCAAAGGAAAGGGTCTTCTTTGACTTGCGAATAGTCACATTTTCAAAGCGTATGGATTCCAAAGGGAGAGTTCAGGGGGAGACAGGTATTTTATCAGTGAAGATGGAGAGTGACTTCAAGAGAGAGGGATCCAAAAATGTAGGAGAGTCCCTAGGGATAGTGGGAGAATCAATTGTAGGTGTTGGACGAGTGCAGGGTGAGGAAATAAGAGGAGAAGAGGTTGAGGCTGGAAGGGAGGGAAAATGTTCCGGAGTATAAGGAGGGGGACCCTCAGGAGAGAGTGAAATAAGTGGTGCTTGGGTATATGTGGGTAGCGGCGAGGGGGAGCAAGCAACAATAATAAGTGGTTCAGTAATAGGCGGGTTCTCAGTTCTAATGGGACAGGATAGGTGAGCACATGTCTCCACATCCTCAATGTACATCAATTCACCTTTTGAAAGACCCTCATAGGGAGTAGGCAAAGAAGAGACATACTAGTCCTCAGGTAAAGGTGAGGACTGATCACAGGAATGAGGAGGGTCTTCAGAGGAGATGGGTGCAGGAGAGGGGCTAAGGTCAAACCCTCGAGATACAGGTACACGCTGGAGGAGTAGAGAGCAAGAGTTGCACAAGTGGCTAGTCTCATGGCAATAATTACATCTGAATGTCATATCAAGATAGTCCAGTTTTTGGTTGATAATGTGATCGCCAGACACAATATCAATGTCAAGGAGAAGACCTTTAGATACATCAAGTTCTACAAGAACCCTAGCCATTCTCTTATAAAAAATCAGGTGAAAATCCTTCTCTAGATTCACAAAACGACCAAACGAATTAGCCATACCTGTAATAAATTCTATGTTCCAAAGGGGGAAGGGAAGGGCAGGAAGTAAGACCCAAAGATGATGTTTGATGACCCTCTCCTTAAGTGGGTCGAACCCCGCATGCCAATGGCTTAAAACCAGCGAGCCCTTTTGTATAGTCCAAAGGGTATCCAGAATGCGGATGGCGTCTTTCTCCTCGATGAAGATGAAAACAAGCCATTTGTTTGCAAGTAAACTAATGGTAGGCACATAATGTATAATGTGATTCCAATGAATAGTGGCCTAGTCAATCCATTATTCTTTAGAAAGAGAATAATATTCAAGCCTCCCAATGAGAGCTCTACAACATAGGGTTTCAACCTTATAGAAAAATAAATCATGACCTAAAACATATCGGCACTTGTAATCCAATGCTTTTATGGATTTGGTCTTACGACGAGAGTGAAATGATGATTGGTTACAAGGATGTCTAGCAGTCCCACCACCCTTTGAGGAGGTGATAGGTCCACAACCCTCTGACATAGTCGAGTAGCTCCCAACCAGACAACGAAAGAGTACAACCAAGTGAAACCCTAGAGTGAAAAAAGGAGGACAAATAGCCAAAAGGAATAGTAAATAGGTCAGAGACGACAGTGCACAAAAGCCGAGAGAAAAGGATCCAAAATAAGCTAGAAAAAAAGAAACCCTAAGACCAAACAACAAGATTCCCACTTTTTTAATCATGGTTGGTACTAGCCATCTGGTTAAGAGGGTGGACTCCATGTGGGGTGGCCGCATCCAATGGATGGAAGAAGCCCTTGAGACAAGGCATTTCGGACCAAAGCACCCAAATAACCAATATAATAACAATAAATAAGCGAACCAGACAAAGAAGTACCTAATAACTGATGATACTCTAAGCTATCAGATGTTGAAACCCACAAATGTTGCCTCTGGGTCAACAGAAGGTGACAAGAGCCCAGAAAACCTGAAAAAACCATTGATGTGTAGATGCTGATTCCACAAATGTTGTTGCAAATTCAATAGATAGTGACGAGAACCTTGATCATAACGAGAAAGAAATAAAGGACGATCCTGGAAAAAAGGTGGTCAAGAGAGCATTAATCGCAGAGAGGGAAATGACGTGCGAGATAAAATATGACAAGAGCTCCCCAACACATAAAGGTGGTGGAGAAGGTTATAACCCAGAGGGAAAGGTATAACCTATTTTCCGCTGAATGCACACCAGCAGCAAAAATCTAATGAAAGTTGTCTCCTCAGTTGAGAGAGTGGGAGAGGTGTGGCCTTAGGTAAAAGCACAGAGCTAGGTACTGTCACCTACTCCTCGCTCCTCCGTTTAGGCTAACTCCTGACGAATCCAATGGGGGTAGTCCCTAACAAGTAGTTTCTATGGCTCAATGTTTTAAATTTTTTTTGGTGGTTACAGATGCGGATGGGTATTGTTTAGGATTTTTCTGATGGGAAGATCACAATTTTAGCTTTAAAAAATTACAAAGATATGCTTGCGATATTTAAATGAAACACAACACTGATTGAATTAAACAAAATCATCCATAATGATAAGATATTAAACAATACACTTGAGATATGAAAATACAATAATCACAAACCAGTGTCTTATCCAATGGGCATGGAGTCAAAAATTGTAGTGCTAGGATGCTTGATACAAGAGTTCAATGTTTGTGCAATCGTTTACAAATGCTCTTTGTAAATTTCATCAAGTTTTTGTGATCTTGGATAATTATGGCTGAGAGAACAAGGTATCAAAGTCTGACCGAAAAAGTATTCTAAGTCGTTCCATTCAAGACCTATCGGCTTGTCCAGTATCCCGGGCTAGGTGTTTGGAGAATTTAACCAGCAAGCCGGGAAGCTTAGATAATGGGGGGTTACGACGCCCTTACTAAGAACAACTCGAATGATTTTGACAATGCCGGTGCATTGGTTGTGGGGTGAAAATTTTATTATTGTTATCACTTGTCCAATTAACAATTCCAACCACTGTTATGAGTACGAGTCCAACCCCTAAGGGACGACAGAGCATACTAAGTGGAGGAAAGCAACAAAGTAAATTTTAGAAAGGGGAGTGTGAGTTGCAAATTTTAAGTTAGGAGCACACAGGTCAACTCTCCAACAGAGAGTGCTCTTGACTTCGTCTTATGACAGAAGTTCAAGAGACTTTAACTAATCTATATGCTTGATGCAAGGATAATGCAGTGGGAATGCTCTTCGACAGAGAGTGCTCTTGACTTGGGTTATTGCAAGTTCAAGAGACTTTGGTTCTTTTTATAAGAAAATCAGCTTGTAAATTGAAACCACGTGATAGCTCAACAAATTTTAAAACAACGAAACAAATGAGAAACTACTTGCAAATGAAATAAATGAGAAACTGTTAGTTTTTCAACATTAAGCTAGCATTATATTAGGATCTTTACTGAGAGAATAACAAGTACAGCAATCAAACACAAGCACATCAAAAGAGACAAGAGACACAAAGAGTTTTTCTCGGGGAAACCATAAAGGAGAAAACCCCGCAACTTCCTCAGAGATAGAATCAGCACAAAATAGTAAAATCCTCAAAGCAGTAGTCTTCTTCTTCTGTCTAGTCCCAGTATTTCCTTCCTCACTAATGCGCCAAACTTGAGTGAGAGTGAATGATGTGTGTGTTAAATAGAGAGTCTCACTCTCTATTTATATTCTTTTGTTCACTGGAAGTGCACTCAATCATGTCGTCCCAACTTAACAATTACTTACTCGAGCCTACACCTTAATTAGTGTATAATAACTCAAGTGCCTCGAAACTGTGGGGACTTCAACAATGAATTGACATGACTTGTTTACATTATTAATCCTCCCGATCGAAACATCGGGGCATGACAACATGACTCAAATACATAATAGAAACATCCTGGAATAAACATCGGGTTACAATACATAGAAGAATACATTCTGAAGTTACATATACATCAACACTCCCTCTTAACTAGGAAGGTATTCTTTCGACACAATTTTCAGCACTGGTCTTCTTCTCTGTATCAGCTGGATCATCTCATCTTCAAGTCATCTTCGTCTTCAAGTCATCATCGGCTTCAAATCATCATCGGATCTGGATCATCTCTTGATCTGGATCATCATCACTGGACTGGATCTGGATCATCACTCGATCTGGATCATCATCACTAGACAGGATCTGGATCATCACTCGATCTGGATCATCATCACTGGACTGGATCTGGATCATCACTCGATCTGGATCATCATCACTAGACAGGATCTGGATCATCACTCGATCTAGATCATCACTGCTACTATCTCATGATTCTTCTCATCACAGGAATTTCTACAAAGCCAGCCCTTTTTCATACTGGTTGTAGGCCTACCCATCATGTAGGTCTTCGCCCAGCAATTACATATGACCTACTCGTCAGAAAGGCACGCCCAGCACTCACATCTAATCATATAAGAACCAATCCTATAATCACATCAGAAAGGCCCAGCACTCACATTCACCAGCCTGATAGGACATCACATCACTAACATCTATGAAAAGGCTCAGCACTTACATCTGACCTACTCGTCAGAAAGGCACAACCATCCAGGGGAACACATCCTACCACACTGATGGAAGACTCCCATCTAGGTCGGAACACATCCTACTCACAGTGATGGAAGATTTTCCCACTTTCATCCAGGTTGGAACACATCCTACTTACAATGATGAAAGACTCCCATCCAAGTCGGAACACATCCTACTCATAGTGATGGGAGATTTCAGCACTTATATCTGAGCACGTGGGAACACATCCCTCAGTCGCTCCAGAAAGGCTATGCACTTACATCCATCCAGGTTGGAACACATCCTACTCACAGTGATGGAAGGGCTTGCACTCACATCTGATCCTACGAGAACACATCCCAGTAGTCATATCAGAATGGACCCCAGTCCTTGACTGAGCTACCTGGTAACTGACCAGGCGCCTCCATTCTCCTAGAGAATGGCAGTTTCCCTTACATCCGACCTGCTCGTCGGAATGGCCAACACTCACATCTGACATGGAAGGAACTAAATCCTTTAGCCATGAACAGAATGGTTCAGCCCTTACATCTGATCAAGTGGGAACACATCCCTCTATCACATCAGAATGGCTACTCAGTCCTACACTGAGTGTTCCTGGTAACTGACCAGGTGCCTCCATTCCTAGAATGGCAATTTCCCTTACATATGTCCTACTCGACAGAATGGCCAGCACTCATATCTGACATGGAAGGGAGCAACCCTATCACCATGATAGAATGGCTCATCCCTTACATCTAACCATGGAAGGAACCAATCCTCTCACCATGTACGAATGGATATGGGTCTCATCACTTTCTCTGGGAGGAAGCCTCGATCTGGAGAACACCAAGTCTCTCTCTGAAGTACTCGAACTTCATCCTAGCCAATGGCTTCGTCAATACATCAGCTATATGTTCCTCCATCGCAACATACAGGAGCTTCACTGCTCCTCTCTGTACCATATTCCTGATATAGTGATACTTGATCTCGATATGCTTCGACTTGTCATGGAACACTGAATTCTCTGACAATTTCACACAACTCTAGTTGTCACAATGTATACAAGTAGCATCCAACTAGAGATCAAATATATCAGACAGTAGCTTCCGCAGCCATACTGCCTCACAACTAGCTGAACAAGCTGTGACATACTCTGCTTCAGCTGTACTCAGTGCCACACAGGATTGCTTCCTGCTAAACCAAGAGATCACACCTGATCCCATACTGAAGCAACATCCTGAAGTACTCTTCCTATCGATGGCACTGCCTGCCCAATCTGAATCAACATAACCCTCCAGGTTAATCTTCTGATTTGCATCGTACTTGAGTCCATAATCAACTGTACCCTTCAGGTACCTCAAAATATGCTTTGCAGCTGTCAAGTGAACACTCCTCGGATCTGTCAAGTACTGGCTCAAGGTGTTCACAGCAAAGCAAATGTCTGGTCTCGTGTTCGTCAGGTACATCAATGACCCAATCATCTGACGATACATAGTAGCATCAACCGACTCTGATGAAGCATCACTCAATAGCTTCAGGTTCGATGCCATAGGTGTGGCCATAGTCTTGCAGTCCATCATCCCAAATCTCTTCAGGATCTCTACTGCATACTTCCCTTAACCAAGGAAGATTCCATCTGTACTCTGCCACACCTCCATACCTAGAAAGTAATGCATCATCCCCAAGTCCTTCATCTCGTACTCAGCAGCAAGCTTTCTCTTCGTATCAGCAATCAACCCATCTGTGCATGTCACAAATAGATCATCTACATATAGTAGGAGCATCACTGGGTTGCCATCTTCAACCTTGTAGTAAAGGTTGGAATCTTCTTTACTCTTGGTAAAGCCCAAACTGGATAGAAAGCTATCAATCCTACCGTACCAGGTCCTAGGTGCCTGTTTCAAACCATACAGGGCTTTCTTCAGTTTGCATACATGAGATTCTCTGTCATGTGTCTCAAAACCGAGTGGCTGTTCTACATACACTTCCTCTTCTACTACACCATTCAAGAAGGCAGTCTTGACATCCATCTGGTGTATCTTCCACTTTGTCACTGCAGCCAGAGCAAGTACTGATCTGATGGAAGTGTATCTGGCTACAGGTGCAAAGGTCTCTTCATAGTCTATTCCCTCTTTCTGAGAGAATCCTTGAGCTACAAATCTTGCCTTATACTTTTCAATGCTACCATCTACAGCATGCTTGATCTTGTATATCCATTTGGAAGTGACAACTAACTTCCCTTTTGGTCTTAGGACAACATCCCAAACATCATTCTTCATGATCGATTGATATTCTTCGATCATAGCATCCTTCCATTCTTTCTGTTTTGCCGCCTCTTCATAACTGGAAGGTTCTTTATCAATGAAATCACATAGTAAAGCTACATACCCAGAATTTGATCTGGTTCTTTTCCTTTCTCTATGATTCTCTTCTGGAGCCCCATATCTTTCCGCACCTTGAATAAGTTCACGTACCCAAGCAGGTTTCCTCTTATGAGAATTCTTCTCCAGAGGTGGATCTACAGGTCTTTGTGGTTCCTCGAACTCTCGATCTTCTTCTTGAGCTTCTTTGTCCATGATTGTATCATGAATTCTGGGTACTTCTGCTTTTGCTTCTTCAGGTTCTCCAGCAGGTCTCTTTCTGGATTTGTTGTAAGTTGTTCCTTCATCAAATGTCACATCCCTGCTGATGTCAATCGTCTTGTATCCTAGAAAGTAGATTCTGTAATCCTTCAAGCTTTTAGAGTATCCCACAAATATGCCCTTCTTTCCTGAAGGATCTAATTTTGTTCTCTTCTCTTTTGGAATGTGTATGTACACGGGACAGCTGAATATTCTGAGATGGCTGACTTCTGGTTTCTTTCCAGAGAAGACTTCTTCAGGAGTCTTGTTCTCAATTACTCTATGTGGAGTACAGTTCTGCACATACACCGTTGTTCTGGCAGCTTCAGCCCAAAGATGCATAGGTAGATCTTGATCATGTAGCATAGCTCTTGCGGCTTCCATGATAGTTCTATTCTTCCGTTCTGCAACCCCATTTTGTTGTGGATTATAAGGAGTAGATAACTCCCTCTTAATCCCTGATTCTTTGCATAGCTCTTTGAATTCGTTCGAAGTGAATTCTCCACCATTATCTGATCGAATGGTCTTTATCTTCTTTTCAGTATGGTTTTCGATCAAGGCTTTGAATTCCTTGAATTTGTTGAAGACTTCATCTTTATTCTTCATAAAGTAAATCCATGTCTTTCTAGAAAAATCATCAATAAAAGAAACATAGTATGCATACCCGCTAAGTGATTTTGATGACATAGGACCGCATACATCAGAGTGGATGATTTCTAGAATACTTTTGGCTTTGCTTTCGCTACTTGTAAATGTCTTCTTTGTTTTCTTTCCTTTCGCACATCCTTTGCAGACCCCATCATGTTTTGCTTGAATTCCTGGAAGACCTTCAACAGCTTTACTTGCAATAGGTAGTGCTCTGTAATGTACATGTGCAAGTCTTCTATGCCAAATCTCATTTGGCTCTACTGTGTCATGGATCAAGGCTTGTTCTGGATGGCCCTTCAATTTGTACGAGCCTCCTTCTTGTTCTTTAATCACTACCGCATCATCGATAGTCTTTCCTTTTGGCCACATGATGACTTGACCATCTATGAATGCAACCCACATTCCTTTTGCATCTAATGTTGAAATGGATAGAAGGTTCTTCTTGAGTCCTGGAACAAATAATACTTCTTTCATTCTTAGAGACTTACCAGATTCTAGCTTGTATGAAGATTCCCCACTACCTTTTATTGGATATTGGTAGTCATCTCCTAGTTTCACCTTGTGAGGTGATTCATGTTCTGACAGTCTTACAAAAGATTCCTTGAATCCCGTCATATGTTTGGAAGCCCCACTGTCTATAAGCCAATCATCACTACCATGAGTAATGTTACCTGTGAGAGTTGATATCAGAACATATTCATCATCGCTTGAAGAATCTTCACTTTCGTATCTGGATCTCTTTCTGGATGGTTCATCATCCTCTGCAGCATGAGCATGATGTCTTCTTTTGTTTCTCTTCTTCTTATGAGAGTGGTTCTTTCTCTTAGGACAATCTTTAGCAAAGTGTACCTTTTCATCACATGTATAACATCTAAATCTAGATAGATCCCTTTTATAGTGAGAGCTCTTACCTTTGGAGTTATGAAGTTTTCTTCTTTCCTTCTTGGAGTGAGCTGTGAGGGCTTGGTCTTCACTTTCCATCTTCTCTTCCCGAGCTGCTATCCATGCTTCTTCTTGAGAACATTCTTCCCATAGTCTGCTGAATTTTACTAACTTCTTTCTAGCACAGATTCCTTGGATAAAAGCATCCCATGTCCTAGGAAGGCCATTCAATGTAGTCATCACAATCTCTGCATTTTCCACTTCTTCATCAACAGCTTCTAATTGTTCCTTGATCTGAGAAACCCTTGTGAAGTAGGACTGGATAGTTTCTGCATTCTGGATCTTCACATTCTTCAATTGGTTCCTCAGGGTCATCTTCCAATTGATGTTATTTCCTTCAAACAATTTGGTTAGGGCATCAAACATAGCTTTAGGTGTCTTGAGAGAGGACACCTGTGGGATAAGGTGATCCTTAATAGAATCAGAAATGATCCTCTTTGCCATAACCATCTTCTTTTTATGCAAGGCCTTAGCCTCATCTCCCTCTGGAACTAGAATCTCCTCATTGATGTAGGAGTCCAACTCATTTTCTTCCAGGACCAAGGAGATCCTATACTTCCAGGCTCGAAAGTTTTTAGCTCCCTCAAGATTTTCATCAAGCTTGGTATGATGACACATCTTTAAATGAGAACCTCAAATGGAAATACAAAAGCTTTTATATCTTACCAGGTTCAAGATGTCGGATCTGGAACTTGAGCTGAAATCCTGCAGAGCTGGTTAAGGAGCAAACTAGGGTTTTGCTTTTCTGGAGTTCTGTCCACCCAAATGCCTTCAAATTTGTTCCTAACTTCGATTTTGGGGAGGAGATCAATCCAGGCCTGGGCTCACTAAAAAATTCCTCTTCTATAAAAAGCCCTAATTTCCGACCCTAGTGATAGGTCCAAAACTAAAAAACCTCAGAATTGGATTATGTTTGATAGAAAGATGCGCCCTAAGGAGGAGAGTAATTCCACCTTACTTTTGCTGAAAATCTGTGGAGGAAGATCCACAAACTAGGAAGCCCTAGTTCCCGCAACTGCACAGTGTCTTCTTCTCAGGTTAGCTCTGATACCATGTTAGTTTTTCAATGTTAAGCTAGCATTATATTAGGATCTTTACTGAGAGAATAACAAGTACAGCAATAAAAAACAAGCACATCAAAAGAGACAAGAGACATAAATAGTTTTTCTCGAGGAAACCATAAAGGAGAAAACCCCGCAACTTCCTCAGAGATAGAATCAGCACAAAACAGTAAAAGCCTCAAAGCAGTAGTTTTCTTCTTCTGTCTAGTCCCAGTATTTCCTTCCTCACTAATGCGCCACACTTGAGTGAGAGTGAATGATGTGTGTGTTAAATAGAGAGTCTCACTCTCTATTTATATTCTTCCATTCACTTAAAGTGCACTCAATCATGTCGGCCCAAATTAACAATTACTTACTCGAGCCTACACCTTAATTAGTGTAGAATAACTCAAGTGCCCCAAAACTGTGGGGACTTCAACAATGACTTGACATGACTTGTTTACATTATTAATCCTCCCGATCGGAACATCGGGGCATGACAACATGACTCAAATACATAATAGAAACATCCCGGAATAAACATCGGGTTACAATACATAAAAGAATACATTCTGAAGTTACATATACATCAACAGAAACTAGTGTTGTACAACAACAAAAAACTAATCTAGCAAGGAAAAGTCAAAAATTGACTTCAAGACACATTGTCCCCGAAATTTCTAGCTAGCTAGTCATATGCAGGAAGACAATGGGGAAAGAGAGGTAGCACGCAATGTCAATGTGGCACTTGGGATGAAATCCCAAGGTACTTCTCAGGTCAAGACTAAAACAATAAAAGCTCTAAGTACATAATTAAACTACTCTAAGCATGCAAAGTAAATCTAAGCTAAGAGCACAAGACACTCTTCCCCAAATGGGGAAGAAGCAACCAAAAGATGGGAGGCCTTCTCCTACTTTGCCCTTTTATGAAGAAAGTACAATATTTAGGATTTTCAACCTTAGAGAAAGAAAAAGAACTTAGAAAGACAAATGGAACTAGCCTTAATGGCTGTATACAAAAGGAGAGTGATTTGGAAAATTTGGTCTTCTTTAGTTCAAATCCCAAGTATTTGGATATTCTTGGTTTTGGTACTTAGTTTCTACTCTTCTCTTTGGTTTATTTTTTGTTCTTCTTTGGTTCAATCTTCAAGTCCTTCTCTTATTATTGTTTCTCCTCACACCTACACACAACAGAAATCAACTCAAAGCACCCATCAACTGTTAACTAAATCAAATCAAATATAAACTACTTCTAAGAAAGAGGTCTACAAAAATAAAACTAAGTGCAAGATCTAATATATGATATGAAAAATAAACAAACTAAGCTTAACAAGTAAAGATCTAACTACTCTACTCTAAACACTAGATATAGAAGAAACCAAGCCTAAACTAAGCAAAAAAGAAGGAGAAACAACGGAAGATGAGATAGAAGAGATCAAAGGTGAAAGCAAGGGAAGGTGGAGAGGCTAGCAAGAGCAAATGAGAGCTAGAAATTGAAAGTCGAGAGTAAGAAGGAAGGGGCTAGCAAGCAAGAAATCGAGAAGATCAAGGAGAAAACAAGAGAACTGGAAGAGGGAAGTTCATAGATCCAAGTAACCAAAAGATTTTTTTTAAAACTTTGTTGATGGAGGGAAGGAGAAGCTCTAATTGCTATGTCTCTTTCTTGGATTGGGAAGTGCTTAGAAAGACCTACAAGATGAAGAAGTTAGATGGAAAAAACCACTGGTTCATGAACAAGAGCTTGATCTCAAGCTTGTTCTTCACCCTTAATGATCCCTGCAAAACCCTTACAAACAATATCAAATCCGAACAAGATACTCATAAACTAGATTGTTAGCCCTTCGAGAGTATATAATGAAGAATGATTTAATAATTGAAAAAGCAAGGTGAGAGAGATATCACCAAAGACAATGTGAATCCACAACTCCAAGAACTCATGCATGGAATTCCAAAGTCACAATTTTATTCCAACTTCAAACAAATATTACAGTAATTTTGGCAGAGTGTTCATGCCCAAAATATCCATCCATAGAGAGCTCCAAGAGCCTCTCTTTATACAAAAAACTAGCATCCTACAACCCTAAATCAAATCAGCAATGAAGAGAGACAATAGCAACAAATTCCAATCAAAACCAAGTCATCACCAGTCTGGAGCATGACTACCTTCAATAGAACCGAGCTACAATTAACAAGGATGGGGAGGTGGCCTCCACCTTGGCAAGGCACCCCAATCCCTTCTTGGAAGTATTACCGTCCAATTTGGAGTGGCCAAGTGTATATACATGAGTCCTTTGAGATCTGTGTGAGCTTTTAAGGATAAGAATATTGAGATGAGGTAAGGCTAACTCGCAAATTTTAAAAGAGTCGAGTCATATGGTGGCCATCAATCAAGGACAACATTCGACAAACAGACCAGCGTGAGCTCCAAGCCTTTGTTTGACATCATACTCCATTGTCTTTGACACGCCACGTCACTTCTTATGAACAAACTCTCATGCATGGTAATGGATACACTGTCCCATGGTTTAACAATAGCGTTTGAGTGATGTGTACATATTCCACACTTGATACAATATGCAACCCACCACCAGCGTGAGTGTATAAGATCATGTCAACCTTCACTTCTTAAACAACACGATAACCATGCGATTGCAAATAATTGCTTTGGTAACAATATGGTAGGGCATGGTTTTTTTTTTGAAAATAATATCATTCTTAAGTGGGGAGGGTCCCCCAATCCCACTCATCACTACTTACATAAGCGTGATGTTTGGGTACACATGGTACTCCCAAAAGATCACAAATCAACACACTGATGTTTGTCACGTGGTTAAAACCCTCGAGAGGGAAACAGTCCATGGCCCCAACCAAATAACTACTTAGAGCAATTTATTATGCAAAAGAAAGAAAGTTACATGAACTTCTCATAATCGATCAACTAGCCAAGGACCCTCTATGCTCTTTAAATAGAGATCATAGACCAATCGGGTGTTAAGCCACGGATCAATGGTAGGTATGATCTAAGAGAAATTGAACTGTCGGATAATTCTATGTCTAGAACATATCGTGACTGTCGGATTAGAATATTTACAAATGTATACTGATGCATACTAAAGAAACACACTTTTACGTAATGGATATATTACACAAATTGATCTTAACTAACTCCTAAATGTCTAAATATCTTAACATCCCCCCTTAAGAACAACTTGGGATAGGATTGAAGGATTTACAAAAGTGACACTATTAGGAAAATGAAGGAGGCATTAGAGCCTATCCCCCCGTAAGGACACATTCATGAACTCCTAACATAGATTGAAGTTTAGAAAACTTTGCTTCTGCAAGAGACTTGGTGAAGATGTCTACAACTTGATCATATGTAGGGAAATAGAGCATTTCAAGAACACGATCATGAATAAGATTTCTGATGAAGTGCATGTGTAGCTCAATGTGTTTGTTGCGTTGATGTAAAACTGGATCTTTGGAAAACTTGATGGCACTTTGATTGTCACACCAAAATGGAGTAGGCTATTGCTGCTCGAATCCAAACTCTGAAAGGATCTATCGAAGCCATAACGCCTCCTAACTGGCATTAACTGCAGCTCGATATTCAGCTTCTGCTGAAGAAAGAGCAAGAGCTTCTTACAAGCCCAATTGATAGGTCCAGATCCCAAACTGAAAACATAACCTGCAGTAAACTTTCGATCATCAGGATCGTCGGCCCAATCTGAATCAGTGAAACTAACCAACAAAGATTTCCCCCTTATACTATAATGAATCCCAAACTGAATTGTACCTCGAATATATCGAAGTATTCTTTTTGCTGCTTTCTAGTGAATTTTATGAGGAGTTTGCATATAACAAGAAACATGACCAGTGGCAAAGGAAAGGTCAAAACAGGAATGAGTCAAGTATAAAAGACTACCACCAAGCTGACGATACAAGGTGGCATCCACTTCAGGGGAAGTACAAGTGGTAGAAATTTTGACTCCAGACTGGAAAGGAGAAGGGGCTGGTTTACAATCTTCCATGTGGAAGTGATGAAGAAGGTCACAAGCATACTTAGATTGGGAAAGAAAGATTCCTTCTTTGGTTTGCAAGACTTAGAGACCAAGAAAATAATGCAAATGTCCTAAGTCTGACATTTCAAAATTTTGCTTAAGACTAGATTTTACATGGGTTATAAGTTTAGGGTCACTGCCAGTAAGGATAAGATCATCAACATAAAGAACAAGTATGATGAGATGGTTTACTACTTTCTTGGTATAGGCATTGGGGTTAGAATGACATCTAGAAAAACCTGTGTCAAGGAGAAAGTTATCCATTTTGGCATACCAAGCTCTAGGAGCTTGCTTAAGGCCATATAAGGATTTCTTAAGGAGACAGACAAGGCTAGAGTTATCTCGAACATATCCAGGAGGTTGTTCCATGTAAATTTCCTCTTGTAAATCACCATGTAAAAAGGAAGACTTGACATCCATTTGATGGACTTCCCAGTTATGTAAGGTTGCAAAGGAAAGAACAGGGCGAATGGAATTCATTTTTGCGACAGGAGCAAAGGTTTCATTGTAGTCAATCCCTTCAACTTGGAAAAAACATTTGAAAACTAACATTGTCTTAAGTCTTTCAACACTTCCATCTGATGCATACTTAGTTCTGTAGACCCATTTACATCTGACAAGTTTTCTTCCTTTTGGAAGAGGAACAAGATCACAAGTATCATTCGCCATTAAGGAACGATATTCTTCATCCATAGCTGCATCCTAATCTGAATTTCCTGAAGCTTCTACAAAAGTTTATGGATCATGATTCTCGAAAACTTGAGCCAAAAGAGAAGTGGCTCGTTGAAACTGAGAACATGTTCGACGTTGATCTATAGGATCACTGACAAAATCACCAGCTGCTTCACGTGTTGAACGGACCCATCGAAGAAGTATTAGTGCTGGTGCAATTGGAGGAACATGAGCAAGTGAAGGTGGATTTTCATCCTCACTGTCATCATCAGAAACTAGAGTTGGAAACCTGTCAAGGAAGTTGGAAAAAGAAGAAGAAGGCACAATCATCGAATCAGGCTTGCAGGCCAAAGATGGCATACCCGCCAAGTTAGCCTTGCAGTGTTGATGTATATGTAACTTCGGAATGTATTCTTATATGTATTTTATATATTGTAACCCGATGTTTATTCCGGGATGTTTCTATTATGTATTTGAGTCATGTTGTCTTACCCCGATGTTCCGATCGGGAGAATTAATAATGTAAACAAGTCATATCAAGTCATTAGGTAAGTCCCCACAGTTTCGGGGCACTTGGGTTATTATACACTAATTAAGGTGTAGGCTCGAGTAAGTAATTGTAAGTTAAGCCTACATGGTTGAGTGCACTTCAAGTCAATGGAAGAATATAAATAGAGAGTGAGAATCTCTCTATTTATCACTTGTAAATTACATCACTTGCTCTCTCAAGTGTGGCGCACCTTTGGAGAAGGAAATACTTTGGCTTGACAGAAAACAGAAGGTTGTTGTTGTGTTGGGAGGTCATCTTACTATTTTGGGATCTCATCTTGTGGTGATACTATCTTAGAGGAAGTTGAGGGGTTTTCTCCATTTATGGTTTCCCCTCCTAAAATATTTGTGTCTCTTGTCTCTTGTGATGTGCTTATGTGATTGTTGTACTTGTTATTCTCTCAGTGAAAAGATCTTAACATAATGCTAGCTTAAATGTTGAAAAACTAACATGGGATCAAAGCTAACCTGAGAAGAAGACATTGTGCAGCTACAGAAATTAGGGCTTCCTAGTTTGTGGATCTTCCTCCACATATTTTCAGCAAAAGTATGCTAAGATGACTCTCCATTGAAGGGTGCATCTTTCTATCGATGCGGAACTCAATTTCAAGCATTTTAAGTTTCGATGTGGAAATTAGGGCTTTCTTCAGAAGAGAAATTTTTGAGTGAGACTAGCATAGGATTGTTCTCCTCATCAAAACCGAAGTTTAGAGACCTGGATCAAGAAATTTGGTTGGGTGAATCTCTGGGAAAGTCAAACCCTAGTTTGACCCCGAGCTTGAAAAACCCTAAATAATAAAAATGCTAAGTTTTGGTACAGTCACTATATTCCGAATTGGAGAAGTCTCAGAAGCTGAAAATTTCAGGGGTAGAATATAAAATCCTGATGAACTCTGTGTCCAAAAATCAGCCTCATATTCGCTATATTCTGGGAGATATGATCTTTCAAAGTTAGGGTTCCAGCCTCTTCCAGAAATCATCCATAAACAGGACACCTGGGGAGATCTGCGATATCTTGGGCTACAGAGGTCCAAATGGAATTCCCGAAGATGTTCCAGAAATGGCACGGACTATAATTTTGGTGGTATGAAGATCAGACTCAGAATATGAACCAGTGACACGTGGTAGGCCATACAACTTCACTATTCTGAACAGTCCTGTAACAGGTCACCTTTGGAAAAGGATCATAAATCCCAAATGGTGAAACCAATTCTGATGAAACCTATGGTACTGGATCAGGGACATGCGAGGTTACCTCAGTGCGAAATTTCAGACACATAGGAGCAGTAATTTTGGATATATCATAGAAACAGTAACAGGAATTTCTGCAGAAGAAATCAGAAAATTAGGGCTTCTTGTTCCGGGAGCTTCCCTCCATTGTTTTCAGAAAAGGAATACATTGGAAAAATCCATTTGAAGAGATATATCTGTTCATCCAATCAGATTTGAAATATTCCAAGTTTTGAAAATTAGGGTTTATGTGACAAACCCTAGATCAGCAAACTCCGGGACAAGGACAGACACCTCAAATCGATAAGATCTAATCCTTTGCTATTTCCATTTGAGGTTCTCATTTCAATATGATATATCACATCAGCTTAGTGAAAAGCTTGCGGAAGTTGACAACTTCAAGCCTGGAAGTATATGATCTCTCTGAAGAAAATGGATTGGACACCTACATGAGTATGGAGGTTCCAGTTTCAGAGGGCGACGAGGCCAAAGAAGACATCATGCTCATACTGCAGAGGATGATGAACCATCCAGAAAGAGATCCAGATATGAAAGTGAAGATTCTTCAAGCGAGGATGAATATGTTCTAATATCAGCTCTCACAGGTAACATTACTCATGGGAGTGATGATTGGCTTATAGATAGTGGGGCTTCCAAACATATGACGGGATTCAAGGAATCCTTTGTAAGACTATCAGAACATGAATCACCTCACAAAGATTGAAGAAGAACCTTCTCTCTATTTTAGCATTGATGCAAAAGGAATGCGGGCTGCATTCATAGATGGTCAAGTCATCATATGGCCAAAAGGAAAGACTATCGATGATGTGGTAGTGATTGAAGAACAAGAAGGAGGCTTGTACAAATTGAAGGGATATCCAGAACAAGCCTTGATCCATGACACAGTAGAACCAAATGAGCTTTGACATAAAAGGCTTGCACATGGGAATTACAGAGCACTACTTATTGCAAGCAAAGCCGTTGAATGTCTTCCAGAATTTCAAGCTATTTGAAGGGAAGAACAAAATCAGAATATGACCTAAAAGAAAAAGTGAAGAATGCAAAAGTGGTGATGGCCACCTTGAATGGCCTCCCAGGATCGTGGAATTCATTCATGTGTTCTAGAAGGAAGTGATTACATTTCAGCAGACTTCAAGAAGAAGAAGAAGCTTGAATCATAAGATGGGAGCAATTGAAGATCAAGATCTCGCCATCCAAAGAAGATCCCTCAAGCAATGAGGAATATGAAGAACTCAACTCTTGAAGAACTTCTTATCCACCTTAGCTTTTGGATAAGAAACAATGCTATTATGAATGAAGAAGACGGTGAAGTCGAAGGCTCAATAAGAAGTCCACCCACGAAACAAATAAATATAAGTATTCAATTTTCATTTCATGATATTTCTTTGTTATGCATTTATTTATATTCAGTTATTGTATTATGCATGATAGGATGTTTGCATTAATGACAGTATACTACTAATATGCATGGGATGGGTAAGTAGCTCATGGTGCTATACAAATTCTCCATTGCTACTTATCTAGAATGAAACCTCTTTGCTGACATATTGGATTAGTGCACAATCTCAATGTTGTCCTGGTAGAGATGGAAGGCATCTAGAAAGTTTCAGTGAGATATGGATGAATGTTGTATTGGCTAAAGTAGTTGCATGATCATATATTTATGCATAAGTGTTTTCCAGCATGAATTTTCCTTATGAAATGTTTCTAACCATGCAAATGCATTTTACTTGTAGGAAATATCGCATACATAATCGCCCTACAAGCAAAGAAGAATGAAGACTTGTTTCGAAGAACAAGTGACGACATTTCAAAATGAAGAATAATATGACGAGTGCAGTGACATCATTGATGCAGAACCTTCCAGTTCAAGAAGAATGATGTCAGGGCATATTATCAAGACCTGAAGAGAAGTTCATAGTTCCATAATTCAGTAGATGGAAACATCGTGGTATACAAAACAAGATTCATAGCATGAGGCTTCTCACGAAGAGAAGGCATAGTCTACGAAGAAACATTTACAGCTAATAGAAGTGAAGTCACATGACATGCATAATCATGTGTGCAAATGAAAGAAGGCCTTGTACGAGTTCAGAAGACACCCATGGGATAACACATACATGATGAGCTTGATGAATATCTTAACCTTTGCTACAAGGTTGATAGAGGATGACAAGCTCACAGATGGGTGAAAGATGAACTTTTGGAGAAGTTCAAGATAGAGGATCTTAGTATCCAGTGATCCTAGATGGATACTACTTGTCACTCCAGTACAGAATGTTTCAATGCATAGAGTACAAAAGACAGAGGGAGTATTATGCTCCACTTCAGAGGGAGTGATTGCAGAAGATCCTGAGGTTCGACATGGTACGACGGGATGGACAGATTACTAACGATTCTAGGCTTTACTGAGAGTAAAGTGGATTCCAACCTTTGATCCAAGGTTGAAGGTTGAAGACCAGTGATGCTCCTGTTATGTGTCGATGCACTATTGTTCTAGGTATGGAGGTGTGGCAAAATATAGATGGAATCTTCCTTGGACAAGGGAAGTATGCAGTAGAGATCCTGAAGAGATTTGGGATGATGGACTACAAGGCTATGGCTACACCTATGGCATCGAACCTGAAGCTATTGAGTGATGCTTCATTAGAGTCGGTTGATGCTACGATGTATCGTCAGATGATTGGGTCATTGATGTACCTGACGAACACGAGACCAAATATTTACTTTGTTGTGAACACCTTGAGCCAGTACCTGACAGATCCAAGAAGTGTTCACTTGATTGCTGCAAAGCATATTCTGAGGTACCTGAAGGGTACAATTGATTATGGGCTCAAGTACGATGCGAATCAGAAGATTAACCTGGAGGTTTATGTTGATTCAGATTGGGCAGGCAGTTCCATCGACAGGAAGAGTACTTCGGGATGTTGCTTCAGTATGGGATCAGGTGTGATCTCTTGGTTTAGCAGGAAGCAATTCTATGTGGCACTGAGTACAGCTGAAGCAGAGTATGTCGCAGCTTGTTCAGCTAGTTGTGAGGCACTATGGCTGCGGAAGCTACTGTCTGATATATTTGATCTCCAGTTGGATGCTACTTGTATACATTGTGACAACCAGAGTTGCGTGAAGTTGTCAGAGAATCCAGTGTTCCATGACAAGTCGAAGCATATCGAGATCAAGTATCACTATATCAGGGATATGGTGCAGAGAGGAGCAGTGAAGCTCCAGTATGTTGCGACGGAGGAACATATAGCTGATGTATTGATGAAGCCATTGGCTAGACTGAAGTTCGAGTACTTCAGAGAGAGACTTGGTGTTCTCCAGATCGAGGCTTCCTCCCAGAGACAGTGATGAGATCTAGAGCCATTCTGACATGGTGAAAGGATTGGTTCCTTCCATGGTTAAATGCAAGGGCTGAGACATTCCATCATGGTGAGAGGATTGGTTCCTTCCATGATTGATATGAGTACCGAGATATATAGCCATTCTATCATGGTGAGAGGATTGGTTCCTTCCATGTCAGATATGAGTGTTGGCCATTCCGACGAGTAGGTCGGATGTAAGGGCAATTGACATTCTAGGAATGGCACCTGGTCAATTACCGGGATGATTTAGTACAGGACTGTATAGCCATTCTGATGTGACAGAGGGATGTGTTCCCACTTGATCAGATGTAAGGGCTGAACCATTCTGTTCATGGCTAAAGGATTTAGTTCCTTCCATGTCAGATGTGAGTGTTGGCCATTCCGACGAGCAGGTCGGATGTAAGGGCAATTGCCATTCTCTATGAGAGTGGAGGCGCCTGGTCAGTTACCAGGTAGCTCAGTTGAGGACTGGGGGCCATTCTGATATGACTACTGGGATGTGTTCTCGTAGGATCAGATGTGAGTGCAAGCCTTTCCATCATTGTGGTTGGATGTGTTCCCCTGGATGGATGTAAGTGCAGAGCCTTTCTGGAGTGACTGCTGGGATGTGTTCTCGTAGGACCAGATATAAGTGCTGAAATCTCTTATCACTGTGATAGGATGTGTTCCTGTCTGGATAGGAGTCTTCCATTAGTGTGGTTGGATGTGTTCCCCTGGATGGTTGTGCCTTTCTGATGACGAGGTCAAATGTAAGTGCAGAAATCTCTTATCACTGTGATAGGATGTGTTCCTGTCTAGATAGGAGTCTCCCATCAGTGTGGTTGGATGTGTTCCCCTGGATGGGATTGTGCCTTTCTGACGAGTAGGTCAGATATAAGTGCAGAGCCATTTCACAGATGGTAGTAGGTGTGTCCTACCATGCTGGTGATTATAAGTGTTGAGCCATTTCACAGATGATAGTAGGTGTGTCCTATCATGCTGGTGAATGTGAGTGCTGGGCCCTTCTAACGAGCAGGTCAGATATAAGTGTTGGGCGTGCCTTTCTAACGAGCAGGTCAGATATAAGTACTGGGCGAAGACCTACATGAGGGTAAGCCTACAACCAGCATGAAAAAGGGTTGGCTCTGTAGAACTTCCTATGACGAGATAGTATACACATGATGATGACTATAGGAGATCCAGATCGAGAGATGATCCAGATCTAGTTATGATGACTCCGAGAGATCCAGATCGAGTGATGATCCAGATCCAGCAGTAGTGATCCAAATCGAGTGATGATCCAGATACAGTCCAGTGATGATGATCCAGATCGAGTGATGATCTAGATTCAGTGATGATGCTCCAGATCGAGTGATGATCTAGATCCTATGATGATGTCCTATGATGATCCAGATCGAGAGATGATGACTTGAAGATGAAGATGACTTGAAGATAAAGAAGACTTGATGACAGAGATGACTTGAAGACGAACATGATCCAGTGATACAGAGAAGAAGACCAGTGCTGAAAATTGTGTCGAAAGAATACCTTCCTAGTTAAGAGGGAGTGTTGATGTATATGTAACTTCAGAATGTATTCTTATATGTATTTTATATATTGTAACCCGATGTTTATTCCGGGATGTTTCTATTATGTATTTGAGTCATGTTGTCTTACTCCGATGTTTCGATCGAGAGAATTAATAATGTAAACAAGTCATATCAAGTCATTAGGTAAGTCCCCACAGTTTTGGGGCACTTGGGTTATTATACACTAATTAAGGTGTAGGCTCGAGTAAGTAATTGTAAGTTAAGCCTACATGGTTGAGTGCACTTCAAGTCAACGGAAGAATATAAATAGAGAGTGAGAGTCTCTCTATTTATCACTTGTAAATTACATCTCTTTTAATGATTATATCATGAGAATGTGGCTGAAGAAGTCTATAACCTTTTATATCTTCAGAATATCCAACAAATATGCACTTTTTACTTTTAGGCTGCAATGCTTTTCATTTTTCATCCGGAATGTGAGCCCTTCACAACCAAACACACAAAAGTGACTTACATCTGGTTTTATTTTACTCCATGATTCTTCCAGTGTTATACCTTGTAAAACTTTAGTGGGTGTGTGATTAACTATGTAATTTGCACAATTTATGGCCTCAGCCCAATATTGAAGACTTAGTCCCTTAGATTGGATCATACAATTAGCCATTTCTTTTAAAGTGTGGTTCTTCTGTTCAGCTACACCATTTTGTTGTGGTGTATATGGAACAGTGTGCTATTGTTGGATTACTTGTTCAGTGCAGAATGTAATGAAATTATTGTTAACATATTCTCCTCCATGATCAGATCTTAACTTGATAATTTGATGACCATATTGTTTTTCAACAAGGGCCTTGTAGGCCAAGAACATGTTAAATACTTCGCTCTTAAATTTTATGAAGTAAACCCAATTGCGTCTGGAGTAGTCATCAATGAAAGTTAAGAAATGATTGAAACCAGAAAATGAAGCAGATGGAAGAGGACCACACAAGTCACTATGCACAAGCTCCAAGGGAACCGAGACATGCCAAGAGGCACATTTGTCAAAACTGTCCCGATGATGTTTTCCGAGTACACAACTGGAACAAACACCATCCTTGTAAGATACCATCGGAAGGCTAGTCGCCATATTATCTTTACATAGTTGTTGCAATGAGCGATAATTTAAGTCACCAAATTGCCCATGCCAAATTTTACTCAAGTTATCACTATGAGCAACAAAAAATGAAGGAAAATGTGATGACCCAAAGTTGTTAAATTTGTATAACCTAGTAATATCATCAACAGTTCCAGTAGCAAGGACATTTTGAAGATTTTTAAAATCATTGATTACAACTTGGTGAGGTGTAAACGTCACAGTTTTACCTTCACCTGAATGAGTAATTTGATAGAATGATAACAAATTGCAGGAAATTTTTGGAACACATAGTACATCACTGAAATGACCATTTTCTATTGGAACTGTTCCAGATCCTACAACACTTAGAGATCTATCATCACCAACAAATATTTGTTTAGTGTTACATTCATGCAGAGTAGAAAAGATGGCTTGATCCTAAGCCATATGATAAGATGCTCCAGAATCAATGAGCCATTCATTTGAAGTAGAAGAAGAAGATGCAGTAAAAGAGTAACCAGAAGCACAAAGTGCATGTCCATGAGAGTTAGATTCTGAAGACGAATCTAGGTTGATGTGGTGCTTCTTCATTGCTGCTTCCAAGACTATCATCTTCTTGAAACACTTAGATTCATCATGATTATTTTTCCCACAAAAATTACAATGACGCTCAATCTTCTTTCCTTTTGGCTTGGATCATTTGTCATTTTTTAAAGAATGAGCTGACTAAGAGGGTTTGGGACCCTTGTTGTTTGGCTTATTATTGCGAAAATTATGTTTCTTGGGAGGCTTGGACTTTTCTTTCTGTTGAGACAATAATGCTTTCCCAGATGTATCTGCATTGTTAATTAGTCCAAGATAAATGAGTTTATCTTGCTCTCTAATTAAGGAATCACAAAATGATTCAAGACTAGGCTCTTGATAGCTAGCTGCAGTCAAGGATTCTTTCATGGAGTGGAATGTAGATACAAAAACAAAATATGCAAGTCCAAGTTCGGAAAGAATATGATAAATACATTGTTTGTCTTCTTTCTTAATCTTGCATTCTACACATAAAAGTCTAAGAGTTTTATACTTAGATAAATAGTCTTAAATGCATGAAAAATCATTTGGATTCAAGAAAATCAACTCATTCTCAATTTGATGACCCTGAATTTCATTTTGTTTACCAAACACAGATTCCAACTTTTCCCAAGTTATATCAAGTTCATCAATTCCAGATATGTGGAATTGCAAATCAGTAGAGATTGACATCCCAATCAATCCACGAGCTTCATCACATCTATTTTCCTATTTAATTTTCTTATCATCATCCGTGGGTTCTATTTCTTTCCCTAAGGTTATCCTGAAAAGTCTCCTACTTCGCAGAACATCCTCTATACGAGATTTCCATGAGAAATAATTAAAACTTGTAAGTATAATATCACAAGGGGCAGCCATGCTATAAAATAATGGATGAAAAAATAGAAACTAACTGTCTGGATGCAAAGAGCTCGAAAAAATATGCGATTTAAAAAAAATGGCACTGAAAACTGATTCTGGATGATGAAGTTATGCTTGATCAAATAAAATGTTGAAGATGTCCCCAATAGTGACGTGGCACAGATATTAACTTACCCAACTAAAAAAACAGAATCTCCCTCTTCTCAAGATCAACCTTTGACAATCACTTTACAATAAAGTTGATTTTAAGTGAATCATTTTTTGTAAAATAAGTGATGTTCACTTTTACAATAATGTTACTTTTAAATAGTGCGGCAATAAATTAAAAGACTTAAGTGACTCACTTTTTATTTTATTTTATTTATGTGAGATGCGCTTTTACAATAGAGTAACTTGAAAATATAAATTGCATGCACTAAAAAATAGCTTAATAAGACTTAAACTCAAGACCTATTAAGAAATAAAACAATTTTGGACTAAGTGAGCTAAGTTTAAAAGGTACATAAAATAATGGAAAGAGGAAGGGGTTTTTTTAATTTTTTATTACTCTTCTCTCTCGTTCTCCGTGCTTGCCTTTTTTCCTGCAAATCACGAAAAAAATGAAAAACAAAAACAAATAATTTTTTTTTCACACAATGGAGTTAAATCTTGGTTAGCTTAACCAGAAAGTCTACGTTTTTAAGTTTTCTCGTTGTTTCTGATTTGTCGTGATTGCACAAGGTGCACGGCAAAGCGCATACGTAGCCAAGAAAAAAGAAAAAAGAAAATTCTTACTATTTTTGATTCGCCGCGATCGCGTAAGGTGCACGACAAAGAGCATACGCAGCTAGGAAAGGTAACAGTTCGAGACTAAAATAGTAAATATCTAATAATAAAACTGATAAAATATGAGAGATTTAAAAAAAAACAAACAAATCCGTCACTGTAACATTATACCTTCAGATTTACCGAAATGGGTGTTTCTGGAACAAATGGAAACAGTTTTCGATGAAGCGAAAACTATTTCCTAATGGAAATAGCACTCCTGACGCAATGGAACAGCTCCCATGGGCCACAAATGCATAGAAATTCTAGAATCAGAAACTATTGCAAAGCTTCGGCAACACCGGTCCCAGATCTTGATCAAAACCGAAAGCGGCTCTTCATAAACGCTCTGATACCATGTTCGAGTACATAGAGTACTCCCAAAAGACTGAACACCTTGAGCAACCGATGTTTGTCACGTGGTTAAAACCCTCAGAAGGAAAACAGTCCACAGCCCCAGCCAAATAGCTACTTGAAGCAATTTATTATGCAAAAATAAAGAAGTTACATGAACTTCTCATAATCGATCAACTAGCCAAGGACCCTCTATGCTCTTTAAATAGAGATCATAAACCAATCGGGTGTTAAGCCATGAATCAATGGTAGGTATGATCTAAGAGAAGTTGAACCATCGGATCACTCTATGTCTATAACATATCGTGACCGTCGGATTAGAATATTTACAAATGCATACTAATACATACTAAAGAAATATACGTTTACCTAACGGATATATTACACAAGTTGATCTTAACTAACTCCTAAGTGTCTAAATATCCTAACACGTGAGTCCTCATGTAGTTAGCGTGATCTTTCCTTTAATAAAATCGATTTCACCCTTTCTTATCCAAAGCTTAACTCAAACCATGCAAAATGAGGTCATAACTTAATGGGAACCCATATGCCAAATCACTCACCAATAAAATATCAAATTTTGATTTTGATTTTGACTTTTTTTTAAATTTATTAGATTTTATGTAATTTGTCTATTTTTAGCGTTAAAATGCCATCTTGATGCATTTTTAGCTGAATGATGACTTTCGGGATGCTTCGGTTGGTTGACTGATGGTGAGAGTGACCTTTGGGATAAAGATGTTGCTCCGGGATTGAAAATGAGCCCAACCATGCCAAAAACGGACTCTGGATCACACTTTTATTATATTTTGAAATTTTCCATTTAAACCATTAAAAAATGGAAAAAAAATATTTTTCTCGAAATTCAACGAAACTCTCGGAGGACCTGGTACATGTTCATACGACTCAATCAGAATGCCTAGCATGATGAAAATAACTGATACGAAGGCTCTAATAACCTCCTAAGGCCGAAACACCAAGACAACTACCCCAGCTTTGGAGGAGCGAGTAAAAAAGTAAGAAATTATTGGTCATTTGTTCAACAGCCAATAATAACCAAGAGAAAAAACACTCTGGGCTAGTTGGCTTGATTCCCAAGTCCAGGAGGCCAAGCCTTTTACAAAAAATTAAATGCTAGGACATTTTTTACAATTTCCCCAAGGAGGTATGAACATGTATTTACAAAAAAATCCGAAGATACTCCCAGAAAAAGGCTGGTGAACTTCTGAATTCTGATCTTGAAGGACTTCTGAATTCTGATCTTGAACAAGTGTACTTGTTCAATGCTTTGGAGGCTCACCGAAAAATCCACAAAGTGCAAAATTAGTGGATAACATAACCCAAGGAACCAAAATACTCAGACAAAGGGTAGAAAAAACGACCAATACAATGCCCGCAAAAACCACAGCCCTAAGTCACAGATGATACGAAAAACTCGATGAGCAAGGCAAAGTCATTGGCCATTAACGCCTGTAAACCCACCATCCTCCACCTATATTTAGGGTTTTCAAAGTAATCCCCCTATTGGATCTATATAGATAAGCAACAAAAATACGGCCCATAGTATCTAAAACCTAGACTCCACAAAGCCGCATCCTCCCCAACTTAACATTTTCAAAGAAACCCTTTTCTTAAATCAACACATATACACATCTTTCAAAAGTTTTGGAAACCAAGTTGGTAATTTTGCAAATGGTCTCAATCCTTAAAAGAAGCGTCGTTGTTATGGTATATTGACATTTCAGAATTCCATGTGAATTAAATTGTAATGTGACATTCATAAAGACGCCAACGTCGTTGGGCTGGTCTTTTTTAAACTCTTTCGATTGAAGGATTGGCCATTGTGCAATTCGATGTCAGGAATGAAAAACCTTCAGAGACGAGCACAAAAATGAAAAATCTTCTTACAGTGGATGGATTAAAGGGTTTCTGGAAGCAAGGGGTTCCAATACTGCCATTTGAAAATATCAGGGAAACCTTAGGTGCTTCCCTATTTCATGAATGGTACTGAGAGTAAATTCGTTGGTATTAGATCATTTGACAGGCAGAAAAGCCAAGTAAATCTACCGAATTTACAAAACTATTACACCTATGTTTTGAGTTTTTCAAGTGATACCATAAACTATTGAATCTGAGATGATATCATGTCCCAGATAATATTCTTCTCTTGGCTTAGCTTACGCTGGATTAAGTTTCAAAACCAACGATACTGTTGTTTTATCCACACAGGAGGACGGATTAGCAGCCTCAACCTTTACAACCTGTACATGTGTTACGAGGTTTACATCGCTTTGTAATAGTATAAGCCAATGGAGCTAGGCATTGAGCATTATGCACTAACAACCAAGCCTCATGAGGTGGTGGATTAGGCATTCGGTATGTGAAAGCAACCGCCTTTACACTGCGACGGATTTTCTTCACTACCATACAGCGCCTACACAGGCTATTGCAAACACACCCACTCTCGATCATGTAACAACACACTGTAAACTGGCCCGGATGCACATTCTCTATGCCACGGATTGCGATGTAGATTCTTGTACATATGTTTCTCTGTTGCAGGCTTGCATTCAGAAAAAAGCTTTAGCAGAGGGTAAATTAGTTCATTCTCGTATCACTGAGAATGGATTCATGGCAGATACACGTTTACACAACACACTTCTCAACATGTATGTCAAGTGCGGTAGTTTGTTAGACGCTCGCAAAGTGTTTGAGCAAATCCCTCAACCAAACGTCTGCTCATGGACTATAATGATTGCAGCTTATGCAAGGTATGGCCCTGCTGAGGAGGCATTGGCTTTCTTTTATCATATGCAACAATGTGGCTTCCAACCCAATCACTTTACTTTCTCCAGTGTTCTTTCAGCGTGTGCCCACTTGTCATCTCTGGAACATGGCGTTGAAATCCATCAAGAAATAATAAGAAATGGATTTCAGTCTCATATCTCTGTGGCGAATGCTCTTGTTGACATGTATGCAAAATGTGGGTGTATAGAGATTGCACGCGATGTGTTTGACAAAATACCCAAGCCAGATGTGCTATCCTGGACAATTTTAATAGCAGGATATTCCCATTCCGGGCATGTCAATGATGCTCTGAAGCTCTTTAAAAAAATTCCTTGCCGAGACGTAGTCTCATGGAATGCCATGATTGCAGGATTTGCACAGAATGGTTTTATGCATGATGCACTAAAATTGTTTAACGAAATGCCTGTACGAGATGTAGTCTCATGGAATGCAATGATTGCAGGATATGCACAAAATGGGCTTTTCGATGAAGCCCTAAAATTCTTTAAGGAAATGCCTCATCCTAATGAAGTCTCATGGAATACAATGATTGCAGGATTTGCACAGAACGGGTTTCTTGATAAGGCCATGAAACTTTTTAAGAAAATGCCTTGGCGAAGTGTGGTATCATGGAATGCAATTATTGGAGGACTTTTGCATCATGGAAATGTTGATGAGGCTGTTAAACTGTTTGAGGAAATGCCTCAACGAACTACGCTATCATGGAATACAAT
This sequence comes from Pseudotsuga menziesii, assembly GCA_001517045.1. Taxonomy (NCBI): domain Eukaryota; kingdom Viridiplantae; phylum Streptophyta; class Pinopsida; order Pinales; family Pinaceae; genus Pseudotsuga; species Pseudotsuga menziesii. Next base: position 538,364 of record LPNX011115872.1, on the reverse strand, counting down.
GATAGCAGGATATGCACATAATGGGTTTATTGACGAGGCTTTGAAACTGTTTGAGAAAATGTGTCAACGAGATGTGGTCTCATGGACAGTAGTGATTGCAGGGTTTGCACAAAATGGTCGTGGTGAGGAGTCCCTGAAGCTTTTTCAACAAATGCAATCAGTTGGAATAAAGCCAGATTCAAAAGCCTTCACTAGTATTCTCCCAGCATGCGCAAACATGGCAGCTCTGGAACAGGGTAAGGAGATCCATGAAAACATAATTAGAAGTGGATTTCACACCAATATCCTTGTGGTGAATGCCTTGATAGATATGTATGCAAAATGTGGGTGTATACAAAAGGCAGACACATTATTTAACAAAATGCATCAACGAGACATTGTCTCCTGGACAACAATGATTGCAGGGTACGCCATGCATGGATTTGCGAAGGAGGCACTCATGCATTTTGAACAGATGAAACACACTAACATAGTCCCAGACCATGTCACCTTACTTTGTGTTTTGGCTGCTTGCAGCCATGCGGGTTTAGTGAATGAGGGTTATCATTACTTCCATTGCATGCATGAATATCATATCACACCTACAATGGACCACTACAACTGCATGGTTGATCTTCTGGGCCGTGCTGGTTATCTAGATGAAGCAAAAGACTTCATAAAAAAAATGCCAATAGAGCCTACTGCTGCTGTATGGAATTCTTTGCTTAGTGCTTGTAGAACATATAACAATGTAGAGTTAGGAGAATACGTGGCAAAACATGTTTTTGAGTTGGATCCTAAAGATGCTACACCTTACGTGCTTCTCTCAAACATATATGCAGCAGCTGGCAGGTGGGGTGACATTAAAAAGGTAAGGAAATTGATGAATAACAGAGATTTAAAAAAGACACCTGGGTGTAGTTGGATTGAGGTCAATAATCAGGTACATGCTTTCCTCATAGAAGACAGGTCAAGCCCATAGAAAATCTATACAATGTTGAATAGATTGTCTTCAGATATGCAAGTGACAGGGTATGTATTCCAATATGAGTTCTGTGCCAAATGATGTGCGTTATAAGAAAGGAAAAGTCTTTGTCACCATCGTAAGAAGCTGACAATGCTATTTGGAATGTTAGCAACCTTGAATTATTAAGAAATCGAGTGTGCTTACTGTCACTTTGCACCCAATTTCATCTCCAAGATGTTGCAGTAATAAATTGCTTTAGCGTTCTTGTATGATAACTGATGATAATAAGCCAAGCAGATATAAATATTGCCTTTGCATCATGATTAGTTTGGCATGTCATCAACCTTGAATTGATGGAAAAGATTAATTCTTCTTTCAGGTTCCAGTAAAGTACAACGTTTGAAGATCTAGACTAGTTGGGGATGCTTACATGCATTGTTTAGATAACATTGTGAGGTATATGATACTGCCATCCATTGGAATGGTGAGCTGTATATTTGATCCTTCTGTGAAATTTCAAACAAAAGTTCCTTAATTTTTTAGCAACGAGCTTGACATATTTTCCGTTATATGTTGTCACCTTGCTTTTACTGATTATTACGAGCTTTATTACGAGCTGGATAAACTATGTTATTGTGCACTGTGGGTTGTACACTACATAGTATACTTTATGGCTCAATATATTTTTTGTCCTTACCTTCCATATCGCTGAAATCATGCTTGATTTCAAAAAAATGATTTTATGAAACCCTATATTTTTTAGGTTCCAAGTGCAAACAAAAATAAGATAAAATTTTACATATAACTATTACAGAGGAGTTAATATTTTTAATTGAAAATGCATCTTATAGTGCCTTAATCTAAGAAATAGAACTGATTCATTTATTTAGTCAATTTTTTTGTTGCAACCAAGTTTTACTTATCCTAGCTTCTGTCTTCAATCTGCAAGTTATGTTTATCGTAGCTCGTGTCTTTTGTAGTCATTTCGTCATCTGTCTGCCTACTTGCTCTATTTTCTTGTCATTACATAATACATTATTGAAAAAACAGGTTCTATAGATGACTAATAGAAATAAACCATGCACCGAATTGTGAGTTGGCTGAAAGATGCATCGTAGCTCGTGTCTTTTGTAGTCATTTCGTCATCTGTCTGCCTACTTGCTCTATTTTCTTGTCATTACATAATACATTATTGAAAAAACAGGTTCTATAGATGACTAATAGAAATAAACCATGCACCGAATTGTGAGTTGGGTGAAAGATTGGCATCATAGATATAGTCAGATATAACTTATAAGAGATCGGAGGAAATCGTCTAGCCTACTTTGGATGAATGCTACTTGCTAGGCCTCTTCAACAAGGTAGGGATTTGGCTTACTGTTGGATGGTGCATCCAATGCAAGTTAATGACCTGCTCTGGAAAATTCAATGTAGACTATTATTTTTAAGAAAAATTGTGTTAAGAATGGGCACTAATGCAGTCATATCTTTCAATTTTGTTTTTTAAAGGAAGAAAATGTTATTGATTAGACCAGTATAGATCCATTTTAACTTTGGATTTATTAAACATTTAAAGGAGTAAAAGAGAAATCAAGTTGCAAACCTCTTGATACTTAAAATATCTGATATTAGGATGGACTTTATTGATTTTATAATTATTATATATTTTCTTGCATAGTGGTAATTAATGGTTACACATCTCATTCATAGTGTGTTGTAAAGTACAACTTTGCCAAAATGATTCAAGCAAACAAAAAATGATAAAATAATAGTTCGTTGTTAGGGTTCTACCCTAACCGCTTTAAGTAGCTAGATAGGTTGCTATATATTGAGGCCATCTCAATTAAATGAAGTCTTTAAAGTAGATATATTGTGACAGCAATATTTGTAAGAAGGCTTACTAGAAAGTTCATTCACTAAAAAGTTCATAAAAGGTTAAATAGAAGCTATTGTAAGAAGGCTTACTAGAATGTTCCACCTACTAGACAGTTCCTTCACTAGAAATTTCTAGAAAGATATAAACTATAAAAATAAGTAAAAGCAATGTAATGAGATGCTTTGTGAAACATATTGCAATCGGAATTCATACTTAGTTGGAGGTTGCCTCCTTGAAGATGCAAGTGAACATTGCTTTTATCAATGAAGGTATTTCTATTTGTGAATTTCAGTTCTCTACAATTATCTCTCGCTATAGTAAATTCTATCGTATTTATTTTAAATATTACTATCTTCTGTTATTTTTGCTTTGAATTTCCTAATGTACTAATACGGTACAAAACATATAATACGGTACAAAATATATGGGATCAAAGTTCTTTCAAAATGTATTATGTTGTATAAAATAACACATTGATATGTTATTCAATAGGTAAATTTATGGCCGAGGAAGAATACACACAGGTAGTACAAGAGGTTTCACTTGTTTGGACACTTTTGTAATCCCTCTTGGTACCCCTTCAAGTAGCACCACATTACATAACACCTGTATTAGAATTTCACTTCCACATACCCTTGGGAATATCGACAGTCCCCTAGGATACCCGAAATCATCTTTAGATAATTCAATCGACCATCTTGTTGTTGTGGTGGCACCAAGTACAACATTTAGAAAGATTATTCATTATACTTGGGTAGTCGGGTAGTACGACTAAAGGTATGATTGAACCTCCTTAGTTGATGCCCTAAGAGATTGGTTTGGATATTATTGTTAGACCCTACAAGTATATCAAAGGGCTATATCACCTAATACCCTAGAAATCCAACCCTCAGTTGATATTCTCTGAAATTTCTACATAAATTGCAATATTAAGAATTTGATAATTTTGTCATCGTAGTAATATCCTAGCAAGTGTACACTTCCAATCAGAGAAAAAAGTCTAGTTTTTTCCCATGCCCTTATTTCAACCTATCTCAACAAACTACACTCGTTGAGTTGATCGCATGGGTACGAATATCTAGTAATCCTTTTTGTGGATCCACATCTATAGTCCTATCCACACCCTTATTTGAGATCTCTCTCAATAAAATCCTTGGGTTGTGTTGACCACATTAGTACCACTCTCCTGTAACTCCTTTTTTGGGTGCATCCCTCTATGGCTAACACTTGAGGAGTAGAGCTCTTCCACACCTTTTTCCACCTATAAAAGTAGTGTGATGAGTTGCAACATAAGATAGTTTGCAACCATTCCTATGTTCAACGAAATCTTGATGACATTTGTGCCAAACCTGCTAAATTGGAGTTGCTACCCAACCATATGTCCCAAATAATATCCCTTCTCACTCCACCAAATTTGGATTGGAAAGAGTCAAACCAACCCTCCCAAAAGGAAGGGGTTGAATCATCCATCACATTGGACCTCAATCCACTATGCTTGTCCATGATCAAATGACACACATGTGGCACAAACTTCAACAAATTTGATGGGTTTGATCCAATTAGGTGGGTCATTTACATGAAACATTACTTTTCTCTACATGGCATCATTGATGATTTGATGAAACTTCGATTGGGAGTCTTATATTTGGATCTTGAGTGCTGGCAATGGTGGCAATAGCACAAGAAATCTCACAAGGGTTATATTTCTTGGACAATTTGTTGTAGATTTCCTATGAACATTTTGAAACTGGCACTCATTATCTGAGGCAACTATCCAAGCTCAAACAATCTAGCATAGTTGAATACTTCATCTTTTCTTTTGAGCAATTGGCCATTCGAACTGAAGGCGTGCCCAATATTTTTTCGATGAATGTTTCATCAGTGTTCTCAAAAGAAGAGTTACATGCACAAGTCTTAATAGCCTGTCCTACTACTTGGTGGAATCCACTCAAAGAGCTCAAGAATCCTAAAAGGTAATGAATGCTCAAATAGAAAAGGCACAATTGATTCATTATCCCATTAATCTGCCTCTCTTTTCTTCTTCTTATCTCTTATCATCCTCTTCACTTCTCGTGATCTAAAATTTAACTAGAGTTGAAATGGTGGAATGCCAACTTAAAGGTCTCTGCTACAACTATAATGAGAAATATTCCTTTGGCATAATGTAAGGAGAAAAAACTCTTTATGACCATTTCAGAGGAGATTTATGATGAGGAAGTTGAAGCTATGACCCAAGAGGTTCATCATCCATATATGGAAGACATTTCTTTATATTTGATTTTCAAGAGGTGGAACCTTGAATCTCTTTGCATGCATTGACTAGTATTTGATCCCCAATCCCTCAAATTGATTGGTTACATTAAAAATCGCAAAGCATTGTCTTAATTGAAAAAGCTAACACACAATTTTATTCATCATTGTGTATCCTAAGAAACACATTATTACATACATGATGTGAAAAATTTCTAAATCATGATTGCTAATGGAGGAGCTATGAAATGTGATGGCAATCGTGAAAATGTGAGGTTTCAAGCAAAAAATTATTCACCAAAAACTCACATGCTTGCTATTGAAATGGATGGTAGTGATATTGTCTTGGGAGCTTAATGGCTATGGACATTAGGTCCCATCACCATGGCTATTTGTGCATTATACATGAGTTTCCAATAGGAAGGACACAACTACACTCTCAAAGGAATTATCACAATATCTCTAGAGATCATCAACTCGCACCATATGGAAAAACTTATTAAAAATGGTCATTCAAGCTTTTGAGACCCCTTCTCAACCCATTCGTTTTTACATGCAGTTGGCCTTGGCCAAACACCAAGTCGTGTTTCACCCTCCCCAAGGACTCTCCCCATACTGCAGTGAGCATGGCCATCCCATTCCACTCATACTTGGTATCTCCCACCCACCTTATGCTTGTATTTTCATCCACTTGCTCCAAAAAATGAAATAAAAAAGATAGTTTAGGAGTTGCCATCCATTGGTGTCATTCGCATCGGTACCAACCCTTATTCTTCATTGTTTGTCATGATCCTCAAGAAAGAAGGCACTTGAAGAATTTTTTCTAAGTTCGATGCTCTAAACAAATTGATTGTGAAGGATAAGTTTCCCATTCCTACCATTTATGACCTTTAGGGTGAGCTCAAGGGTGCTCAATTTAAGTTGATCTTTGTTCAGGCTATCATCAAATTCGCATGAAGGAGATGGATATTCTCCCCAAATAAATTCTCACTCATGAAGACCAATACGAGTTCTTTGTTACGCTCTTTGGACTTTGCTATGTACACTCCACTTTCCAGAGTCTCATGAACGAAATATTTAAACCCTTTCTACGTAATTTTGTCCTTCTTTCTTTAATGGTATCTTGTATCTATAGTAAAATTTGGCAAACCCATGTTACCCTTGTGGATAAGGTCTTACAACTACTTGTTCATAATCAACTCTTTCTCAAAAGGTCCAAATGTTCCTTTGGTGTCTATAAAGTGGAATATTTAGGCCATATTGCTAGTTAGGAGGGTGTGTGTATGGATCTGAAGAAAACTGAAGCAATGAAGGATCGGCCTTGCCCCAAAACTCTAAAATCCTAAGACAATTTCTTGTTCTCACTAGCTATTGTAAAACAAATTGCATCGAACTATGGTAAGATTAGCTTCACTCACAACTTTGCTAAAAAATGCCTTCAATTGGAATGACGTTTGGAACAAATGGTTAATTGATTCCAAGATCACTAACATGATCCAAAAAATTCAAATGGAATTCCATGTATACCTAGACTACACTTCGAAAAATGAAGAACTATTATATAAAGACCATTTATATTTGAGCAAGAAGTTAGTATGGAAATCACCTGGGCTATTTCATTCACATTTATCTCCCACAATGGATCATTTAAGATTTTATAAAATATATGAAAGGATCAAATGATTATTTTTAACATAGTTACCAACTTAATGAGGATTGTGACTGTAATACCCTTAGTTTTGACTTGGAATGCATTTAACCAAAATTATGTAAATGATGTAAATATTCTAGTATGGATTCCTAGTGTATAGCTCAAGGCCAAGGCCCGATGGGTGAATCACTAGGCATGTATGATGTATATATTTTCATTTGGACTGTATGATTGGCTTGTCATGCTAACTCGAAATATATGTGATTATTATGTGCATACATAATAATATAGTCCAACATGGATATGCAAAGAGCACCAAAGGGGGTATGATTCCACCAAAGGGGAAGATGAAAGGAGGCCTATGGAAGACCAAATCCTTGTTGCCAAGTTTCAGCCTTAGAACTCACCCAAATTGTGTTATGTGACTTGAATAAGCCAATTATCTCCTTTTTTACTATTTTTCAATCATTAAATGCATGTGTGAGCTTGGTGGGAAAATTCACCTCATGCAGTTATTGAAGCATGGGAATGGTTGCACTTTTGTGACAGTCCTATCAGTTTCCAGAAATTAGTTTGCAGCTATCAAGAGTCCTTTCCTCTACTGTCATAAGATATGTCAGTTGTCTTGTCACCATATCTCCTATCCCTTGGAGTCAACGCTCACTCTATCATGCAGATCCACACTACGCAAAGCTCTCCATTGTTGTTCCACACCACTACCAGATTGTGTATAACATGGGAAATTTAAATTTAGGGATACAACTGCAAATTTGGAAGGGATATTGATGGTTGTAGGTGAGCAAAGAAGCTGGGAAAGTTAGGGACCCTTTCCCATTGATTTTTGTTACTTGTAGATGCTTGAGAAGCCACAAATTGAAGCTACAGGTGGTTCTCCAACAACATACACTAGATTGGCGACCTTCTATGGACACACTGGAAGCACCCAGCAAGATGGATCGCCCAAGAGAGTCATGGATCAGTGAAGGAGATTCCTGAGCACATAAGGGTGTTGTGCAGGGCATGTATTGTGGGATTCAAGGTTGTGAAGGCTGAGTCAAATCCCTATAGAGCTCTATATGAGCATTTGGCTAACCATAGAGTGTAGAATAGATTTGGGTTGAGAAAGAGACGTGTGTAGGTGTTTCCTTCGCCTTGGTGGCCTCCCAACAAAAAGAATATATGGTGTATAGAGTTCCTATGATTCAGTGGAAAATCACTCTTACACAGCCAGTTGCTTGGATCTGCGTTGGATAAAGATAATTATTTTTTTGTTTGTTTCATTGTGCAATGTTTTAAATTAAAGCTTGAAACGATTATGATAGTAATTGCATGCTAGATGTGTCTATGGATTAATTTTATTTCCAATGTGTATGTTTTATTTGCATCTACATACGTCTTTTAAATAATATGAAATCATAATTTGGAAATGGGGCGAAATTTAGAATCCCGTAGTTAGTTAATGTCCCCTCCTAATGGTCGAATTGGGTGAGGGGGATGTTATAGAGTGATATCAGAGCTTCTCAATACCAAAGTTGTATGGGCCAAAAATCCAAAGTTACTGGCAAAATTTAGAATTGGTTATGGAAAAATCAGGTTCTATTAAGTGACGAATAAGGGGTTAGGAGTAATTTTGGAATAATACCCCTATTTGGAATTAAAAAATTTGCATAATTGCGAAATTTTGGAAATTTGGAAAATTTTAGTTGGCCCCCACCCATGCCACATGGACATGTGACGTGGAGGAGCCACATGGGCAGGAGGTTCGATGTGGAGGGTTCATATGGCAGAGAGTGTGGTGTGGATCAAACACATCAGATGCATGCACATTTTCGTTCACATGTGATGGATTCTGAGGGTGGAGGAGATTTGACTGTCGGTGGAGATCAATGGTCAATAGTGCTTCAAGCTTGCAAAGATGTCCCGAGTTTAAGGTAATTAGCACAATCCTGAAGGTAAAACCACCCCATATACATGTCAGCTGCTCATGCATTCAAGATCGTAAAAGAGGGTTTGGGAAACCACTTTCCTTGGAGCCTGAAACCACTTTTGGGTCTGACAGAAAGTGATGTAACGTGAGGAAACACGTCGGGTAGTGGTGTCAAGAGTGATGGGACTTGCACCACTCATGTCAGTCTAGGAGGATCATGAATATTTGATTGACGGATTACAATGCTTCGGGCTCTTGAAGATGCACAAAGGTTAATTATTCAACATGAGCTTGAGATGAAAACCATCTTGCAACATGTCACCCTCTCTTGCATTTAGGCTTGTAAATAAGTTTTGGGAAACCACTTCCCACAAATCATAAAAACCACTTATGTCTGATAAGTGGTAGTATGAGGTGGGTTGGTGTTAGAGGTGCACGATCCAAGAAAAGGCAGTAGATTCTGCTGTCGAACTTCGGGTACCAAGAATAAAAAAAATGTTGCTGATCTTGTGCTCTAAATTGTGCAAAATGGAAAGATTTGCAAAAAAATGAGGGCGCTGCCTTCGACCCGCCTTGCACCGACAGAGGCCGCAAGGGAGAAAGCCCCCTTAAACCCCATTTTCTCTTTTTTAATCTACAAATTTGGCTATTGAGTTCAAGCTCAACTGTGAATAGTCAGAGTTTGAAGGGGGTGATTAAGATATTTATGCAATTTGACAAAATATGACAATATGTTTTTTCTCAGAAATCATGAAAAATGAGTATATATTTTCCCGAGAATAATGCATCTAACAAATGTGTTTATAATTTTTTTTGTAGATTCAAAATCTTAACAAGGAAATTGAAGGGTCAACATTCGGTACAGTGTAGTTGGGAAACTTTGGTCTAGGTTGGACCAAGAATATCTTCATCGTGGATGATGCATGTAAAATTTATGAGTTTCCCGTTCCTGGTTTCAAATTTAATTTCATACCATAAGTTTAATGCCCAACCCCATTATCTTTCTCAGTTGTTAATGGATTTTATACTCATAAACAAGTATGAATATTGAAACATTAAGAAACAGTTACAAATATGAATGAACAAAATTAAAAACGCATCCAACCATGAGATTCTCAGACGGGAATTTTTGGCAAAATGCCCAGGAAAAATCCACAAGGGGAAAATATGTTTGAGAGGGTAATTTTTATTTATTCTTTAAATAAAATGTACAACAACCTTAGTCAACATTATTAAATGCGACTTATCTCAACCACAATGTGCAATTATTTTTCATAAATAGTCCTAGAACCTGCTTTGGAAAATGTGCCAAGATTTTCCTTCAGTTCTATATTGAATCTCTCCTCGGTTTATGTGTTATTTTGTGGAATGTTATTTCTTTATTTTCATGCTCACTGTATGGAAATTTCATTCAACAAATTTCTTCTTGAAATTCGTGCTCCCTCCTCTTGAAATTTGTGCATACATTCTGATGTACATATTACTCTTAGTACAGTACGAAAATCAAAATTTAATATTGATTTTGCTTTCTTGAAATGTGTGCTAACCTCCTGGAATTTCTGCCTAGTTTATTTCCTTGAAATGTGTTCCAGCTTTCTTGATTTATGTTTTATTTTACTTCTCCTATAGGTACCTCAAATTGCGTTCCCACGGTGTTTTCTCTCTCATGCTACTCAAACTATCTTGGAATTTGTGTTGTTGGTCTCTCTCCAACACTCTTGCTTCTCTCAAGATACCTAATATTTCTTCAAATATCTTGGGGGGTGAGTACAAATGAAAAATGAAGTGCCTTTTAATTATTTTCCCTTGTCTTTTCATTTCACCTTCCAAGGTAGTTGAATGGTCACTAGATTAAGGATCCACCTTTAATCTAGTGATTTCTCATCAATGTATGAGAAAAATCACTTTTCTCTCCATTCAATATTTTCTCTCTCAACTCTAGGCTTAAATTTAATTGATAATTCACTTTATAACTATAAAGTGACATTAATTACTTTTCTCAAGCGATTAATGCAAGGATCATGTAATTTTTCCCCTTTTAATGAGTTAGGAAAAAATCACTAGGGGAACACTTCATTGGTACAAAGTTCAACACTCTCTCTTACCGAGGAATATGTTCACCATGACTTCCAACTTATCTCTGAAGAAGACGAACTACTACTTCACCACAACTGGAAGTCTTCTCATGTGCTTCTCACAAAATGTAAGAAATTTCCACCCTTTCTAAACTCCTCTCAGCTAGAAAGGTCAAATCTAATGTCCCTTCATGTTAGGCATCATCGCATGAAGCACATCCTGAGCTGTAACACTCACCGGGAAGTCCTTCTAGCTTGTCCTCCACCAAAATCACACTCCAGTATCACACTGTTTGTTGCAGAATCTTCCTCTGACTCTGGAAGTCATACCCCTACAGACCCTGAAAATTTATTAGTACCATATGTCAAGAAATATCATCTCGCTTATCCATCAGTGACAAGTCATACCAGCCGACCCTCCTGCCAACACTGGAAGAAGTAGCCTCTCACGTACTCCCCTGAATCGAAGACTGAATATTCGATACCACTTCAATATTTGGAGCATATTTCTATCCCCTCTAAACTGAGAACTAACTACTCGGTGCCACATAAATCCTTGGATATTCTTGCTCTCTATTTGTCTCAGAATCCAATCATATTATCCACCCAGATCCTCCTAATGTATGTTGACTATGCACCACATACTCACTGTCTCTCCTATGACCAATCAACATAGGATCAAATAGATCCACTCCCACTGGATAGATAAATATGTGTTCACTCTTGAACACCACTACATTCCCTACACCCTCTAAGTATGGAATAGAGAGTCTATAATCTCTCAGCCCTGGAACATAGAGCACTCCTGATATCTCCAGAAGCTCTCCAAACTCTAGTTGGAACCATACTTGTCAAAACCCCAAATTTTCACAAAAAATTAAAATTTTGAGATAACATAAAAAGTTTACAGTTGCAGTTAGATAAATGCTAGCAGTTAATATAAGAAATGAAATAGAAAAATAAAAGTAACCATTTAACTTTAACACATATAACTTAATGCTATTTTAATTTTGATATATGATGTAAGTAATCTTCAATCAAATATTTAGCTCTACTGATAGTTTGAATGTCAAGTAGGTGAGGAGTCATTTTCTAGTTGGGGCTTACTTAGCGATTGCTAACGTATCTGGATTTCTGGCTCTTTACAGGCTGAACAGGTAAATTTTTGATCCAGTAAAAGTTTATTAAGGCATTAACCAGATATACTTCAATTAGCATAGAATATATTGCTAGAGTAAAAGTTGGCTTACTTAAATTCAAGGATTCTATGAGGTAAAACACCTTCTCTTTAATTGCATTATGACTATATCAGTATTTTAATAGCATGTCAATATGATCAGTGTCTTTACACTATTGATGGACTATTATAAGAATGACTATTACTTAGATTTAAACGGTTTCCCATCATTACTTTAAGCTAATCCAGTTCTTAATAGAGTCCAATATTTAGTGTATTAGCATTCTCATTGTAACAATAGTTTATTACTATTGTAGATATAAATTTTCAAGAATGTTTAAGTTAAGAAACAGACCTAAGGCCCTACGTGAAATATGTTACATAGAACTCTTGACTTATCTTTAAGTAGCTTGGTGTAGGAAGTTATCAGATTATACTGCATTGCATTTACAGTCGTCCAAAAGTATAATTGTCGTCATTAAGTGACTTCTATTTGTCCAACTTCTTCATGTCTTAATAATGTGATGATAATACGATATCATCTTAATTATTTTTTAAATAAGTGTTATACCACCAGTATACTTAGATGATTTCACTGTCTTTCACTATTACTACTAACAGCCTTACATGAAATCATTTTGAGCTTTATTTACTCATGAAGAAATACGGATTACGACTTCTCTTGAAGTTACTCTAATATTATAGACTTCTTAAGAACCTATTCTAGAGTGAATCAAATACTTTAAATATATCTAATGTTGAATTATGAGCTAATTCATCGTCATTAGAGTTTTTATATGGATTAACTCTAAAACATAGTTCATCACTATAATAATAGAATCAATGATTATTATGAAACTCTATTACTTGCACTTACGAGTTCATACCCTACTAGGGATATCCTCTTAGTTGTATTAATTCATTTGATAATTTCCATTGATTACAAGTACCAATTTATTTGATACCATGTAAGCTTGGGTTTATTATTAACATATGTTCATGATTTTTAAAATCACCAAAAGTTTATCGATACCCTAAGTTCTAAATACTCCAGCATTATTGAACGATGATTATCAATGATATATATATTATCTTTGAACTTGGTGTATAATTATATTGTTGTTGATCATTGAGGAGATTATTAACAATGATTTGGTCTTTCCAGCACCCTGCGGACTATAGAAATCGACCCACTTGGTGACTGATAATTTAAGGGGGCATGTGGAACCTTTCTCACCATGCATTACATGATTTAAAAGTCTTCGCTGCAACCCTAGCTCTTCATTGTTTTGCCGAGGGTTTGGTCTCCGTTATGTTTGGTTTGTTGCAGCCATGAGGGCACGCCTGTGTTCAACTCCATCTTTGTTGTTTGTGGAATTGAACACTGCCACTTAAGTGTGGTGGTTGGAGAGACATACATCTCTCATTCATTTTTCTTCTTACTTACCCTGAACTGTCGTGAGGTAGTGTAGCTCTGTTGATGTCATCTGTCTGGTGTTGAACTCTTTCGTGGTCATTGCCAGGCTTTCCCTTGCTCTTGTTGACAGTGTAGCTTGCATCGTGAGCCCCCCGTCGTCTCTGTCACCTACAAGTATGAGAGTTTGGCTTCTCATTACGCTGGTTGCGGTGTTGTTGTTCCTTAGTGGCTCCATAATCTCCACTTACAGGTGATGTAAATGTTTTAGAGTTTATTACTAGATTTTATTTACAGTCTTCAATTCTATAACAAGTTTTTAATTGAACTTTGGTTTCCATTTTGCAGGGATAGTTCGCCTTAACAAGAAAAGGACAGGAATCACTCTCAAAGGGACCGGCATTCAGTATACGGGTAAGCCCCGGTTACAAAATGGTTCTCCCTGCTTGTTCAGACCTTAGGGGAAGTTTCCAATTGGAATAAGTTACGGCATGGTGGTTACCCAGTATTGGGTTGTTGTTCTTCAGTTTACTAGTTTTGGTTTTTTATTTTAAACCCTTGCTTTCAGCAAGGTGACTCCGACATAATGCAGTGACTTGTAAAGATCTCTTCTTGGTTAAAAGAAAGGATTTTACCTTGCTGTAAATATAAATTTTGATAGTGTTCGTTTAATCAAACCCTATGTCACGACATGGGTGCACTGGATTTTAAGCTGGTTTTTGTATTTTGTTTAAGTTTAAGCCTTTTCGGCCTGTCACGCAATACACAGTTTCTTTTGAAAACATAAGGGTTTCCCTTCGAGCTCGGACTCGGTTTACCTTAATGTTATTTATATGACTATGTGTACTTAGGGTTAGTACCCTATTCGACTGTGTAATAAATATATACTGTTTATTATTTGCATTAGACTATTGTTAATAGTTTTTGGACTGTCATTCAGTCATGATATAATTTATAGATTTTGTTATTTGCTCAAAATTATGAGCTAGGGTTTTCTTCGAATGAAACCCTGGTTAAAGAATTCTTTTACTTTTGTTAAGTGAGCTCTGCTACTTGTAAAACAAATATTATTTTGAGTAAATATTATTATTAGTGTATAATGGGATTTCTTAAATTTGTATTCTATTCATTTATTGGTTATAAGGACTGTGACCAGTCAGTAATAGTTTATTTGTTTATGGTGGTATATAACAATCCAACCAATGGATTATAACTTGGTTGCTTTGATTAGAAGCAAAAGTATTTTTAGACTAGGGTTTCGACCCTATAGTTTTCTAAATTGCAGGTATGACCTGTCGCCGATAATTTCAAAATCAGTTCTTACATAGATATGTATTTCATTTATTAAATTATAATCATATTCTATTTGTTTTATGTAATAAATTATAGTTAGGGTTTATTAGAATTCCTGGGTAAGATGTACATAAACTCTGTACTTAGTTTGTTCTTTTAAAAATTAGTTATTTTAAATACTTAGTATTACACTACTTGATTATTAGTAATGTTAGACTTAGTGTAGTTACTATTATTAGTGATTAAGCTTTATGAATAATAGTTATATCTTTAATGAACTTGAATGCAAACAAGGTAGTTTTAACTATATTCTTTTTACTGCATAAGCAACTGGTTATCAAATAAGCATAAGGAAAATAAATATATAACACACTCTGTTTATCTTCCTACATATTTTAATTTGAAAATAAAAGTATAATATACTGAGTATAAACATGACATATTAACTACTAGTGTATTCCCTTAACTTAATAAATCTTCTCTCTGTAATGGAATACTGCTATTTCATTAACAACACATTTACATAAACAAAGAACATAGGTAATCAAGTTATTGGTCCTTTTGATAATAACATAAATACTGCAATACATTACTTTGCTATTATGAAATGCATTTTACATCTATTCATTTCAGTTTCTTCTCATTTCCTTCATCTAATTTAAATACTCTGCCTATGCTAGAGTACGGTCTGGTCCTTCCAGATGTGGAAAAACACAGGTTAGAATTATTTTCTGTCTATTTTAGATTCATTCTTTCAATATACTAAAAGATTACTAACTCAAATAGTTCATAACTAAACATTTAATATTCATTAATCAGTCAGATTCACATTTAACCATCTAACATAGTAAAACAAAAAGAATGTAGAACCTGATTAAGCTGGCCAACAACAACGTTAGGAGGTCACTCCTCCCTACCAACTCCTGGAGAGTGCTCAAACAACGTCTCCTCAAGACACTCGAGCCTGTTCCTGGTCTCCTTGGCTAAGAACTGGTGGAGCAAGCAAACAATAGACTAGTCCAATGACTCAGTAATCACTCTACACTCAACAATAAGATCCTTCAGCTGAAAAGCTGCACTATATCACTTTGCAGTTAACCCCTCAAACTCTTTCCACAAATTACCTCACCATTGAATTTCTCTGAAGTAAATTCACCTGAATGAATACTTCTCTAGAAAATGAGCAGCCTCAGCTCTCTTCAATGGGCATTTTTATAAAGATTGCCTAGGTCTTCTAGGTCAGTTGTCATTAATTGAGCCACCTGCTCTGATCCCACTTTCTTGGAGGATCATGACCCCAAATGTAGGGAGGTTTCCACCTGCAACAGTTGGAAGAGGTTTGAGGCTGCTACCACTTGTCTGTTTGCTCTCCACCCCGTCTCCTCCACCAAATTGACCAATAAACACTCTTTTAACAGCTCTCCTAAGTTGTTGTCTCCACTTTTATTTATTTATAATTAAAATATTCATAATTACATTCAATATCCTTGACTCTGCTGAGCCATCAATTACAACTTAGCATAAAATTTAACATAATGTCTTAAATAAAATCAAATAAGATAATATTATTTTTGCAAAATTGGGGCATGTGACATACACACCCCTTAAAACATAACATCGTCCTCGATGTTATTTATTCTTCATCCTAAGAATTCCCCTGGAACAGAATTAGATATGCATCTCGCATATTACTTTCCAATTCCCAGGTGGCTTCCTCTGGACTAAGGTGCTTCCATTGCACCTTCACCTGTCCAATGGTGCGGTTCCGAAGTGTGATCTCCCTCTGCCCGAGGACACAGTCCAGATCCACCAGAAAATCTCCTTCTGGTTCCACCTGTACATCATTCCAATTAACAACATGAGTAGCATCATGAGCATATTTATTTAATACAGAAATGTGAAAAACAGTATGTACTCATAAATTTGGTGGTAATGCTAATTGATAAGCTACTTGTCCAATCCTGGATAGAATTTCAAATGGACCATAGTAACAAGGTGCTAGTTTTGCACAACTCCCCAATCTCAGAGAGCTCTTTTTGGGCCTTACCTCGATGAACACATGTTCACCTACTTGAAACTCCTTTGGAGTTCTTTTTAAGTCTGCTTGACTTTTCTGTCGATCCTATGCAACTTTCAAATTACCTTGCACATGTTTTACAATTTCTTCCATTTCCTTTAATAGTTCAGGACCTAATACTAATCTATCCACCGGATTACTCCAAGAGATAGGAGTATTACATTTCCTTCCATACAAAATTTCGAAAGGACTAAATCTGGCTGATGTCTGATAATTATTATTATAAGCAAAATCTACTAGATGCAAATAATCCTCCCATTTACCTGGCTGGTCTTTCACATACATTCTTAATAGATTTTCCAGTACTTGGTTTACTCTTTCAGTTTGTCCATATGTTTGAGGATGGAAAGAAGTACTAAAATTTAATGTAGCGTTTAACCCTTTAAACAAAGACTTCCAAAAGTTACCTGTAATTTTAGGATCTCTATATGAGATTATCACTTTCTGTATTCCATGTAATCGGAAAATATGTTTTAGAAAAATATCAGCTATGTTTGCAGCTTTATAAGTAGTTTTAACAGGTATAAAGTGAGTTTCTTTGCTTAACTTATCGACTACTACCATGATAGAATCATTTAGATTCTGATTTCTAGGTAGTCCAGTAATAAAATTGAGACTAATTATCTCCCATTTCCAACTAGGAGTGGGTAATGGCTGAAGTAATCCAGCTGGGTGTTGATGTTCAGTTTTCACCTGCTGACATTCAAAACACCTAGCAATATATTCTGCTACTTCAGTCTTCATATTTGGCAAAAAATATTATTTTCTTAACATAGTTATAGTCTTTTGATAGCCTGGATGACCTGAGTATGGATTTTTATGAATTTCATCCAGAATTAACAGCTTAACTTTAGGTACGTTAGGTACATACATTCTGTCTTTATATAGTAAATTTTTTTTTGCATTCAAACTATACCCTTTACTTAAGCTTTTTGTTGGATTTTATTTAGTTTTAGCTTGTAAATTTTGGTAATTCTCATCTTGTTCTATTCTTGCTTTGAGTTGTTCATCCAAATCTGTAGTATATGTGCTGATGGCTGCTGCAAAATTCAGCCTTGCATTCCTACTTAATGCATCAGCAACTTTATTTTCTTTACCTTTTATGTGTTGAATTTCAAATTCATACTCACTTAAGAAAGCTAGACACCTAGCTTATCTAGCATTTAGATTAGGCTGATCTAACAGATACTTCAATCCTTTATTATCAGTCATTAAAATAAATTTTCTGCCAATTAGATGATGTCGCCACATCTTTAAAGCATGTATAACAACTGCTAATTCCAGATCATAAGTGGCATAATTCTTTTCATGAATTTTTAATTTTCTAGACTCATAGGCAATAACATGCCCTTCTTGAGTCAGAACACCACCTAAGCCATCATTGCAGGCATCAGTGCACACAACAAATTCTTTATTAGGATCAGCTATTCCTTAAAATAGATGCACTGGTTAATAAAGTTTTTAACTTTTTAAAGCTTTCCTCGCATTTCTGGTTCCAATCAAACTTCTTTCCTTTCTTCTGTAAAGAAGTTATCGGATTCGCGATCTTCGAAAAACCTTCAATGAACCTCCAGTAGTACCCGGTAATGCCCATGAAAGATCGAACATCCGTTACATCCTTAGGAACCGTCCAATATTTGATTGCCCTTATCTTTTCAGAATCTACTGAAATCTCTTCCTTGGTCACCACGTGACCTAAGTATTGAATCTTATCCTTGAAGAAATCACATTTACTAAACTTTGCAAAGAGTTGATGATCTCGTAACTCTTGCAAAACAATTTTTAAATGTTCTTTATGTTCTTCTTCAATTTTTGAATAGATTAAAATGTCGTCGATGAACACAACTACAAACTTATCTAGATACTTATGCATAACGTTGTTCATTAAACACATGAAAACAGTTGGGACATTAGTAAGCCCGAATGGCATGATGACAAACTTGTAATGGCCATATCGAGTTCTAAAAGCTGTCTTAAAGATATCTTCATCTTTAATCCTAACTTGATGATATCTAGACCTCAAATCTATTCTCGAAAACACCATGGGTCCACGTAGTTGATCGAACAGATCATCTATGCAAGGCAACAGGTATCGATTTTTAAGGGTCATCTTATTCAACTGACGGTAATCTATGCAAAGTCGCATGGTTCTGTCCTTTTTCTTAACAAAGATGACAGGTGCCCCCTAGGGAGACATGTTAGGATTATTAATCCTCCCTTGTCCAAATTTGGTCATATGTCTAAATCGGGAGTCATGTCTAAATCGGGAGTCCATCCAGTCTATTTATAGTCATTAGCACCATTGGTTAAACTTGACCTAATTGGGGCACATGTTTCAGTTACCAAAGTGTGGGGAACACTAATTGAGGCTCACTGCCACTTATTGCACTTGATTGCATAAGTTTAGGAGTCTCCTAGATCAATCCCTACAATTTAGGAAGCAACTGGGAGAGTCGAAACCAACCAAGGTCAGTTCACTTCAGTTAATGACTAGTCAAGCCAAGTTAGGAGTCAGTTACATTCAGTTCTAGCCCTCTACATTCAGTTAAATAATGGTTTAATTAATTGCACACATGTGGGGCGCTTTTCTCACCTACCACAGTCAGTTAACCATTATTTAATACTAAATGTAACCCTTGGTTGTGTTTTAGAACTCCGGTTATGATTTAGACAAGGACAGTTAACTACTGGGTTCTCCAATTGTGATTTAGACAAGTCTTGGTTACCTACAGTCAAGTAGAGTCTAATCAATTCGAACTTCCTCATGTGGATTCGAATTGCTTGTGGCTATTAAAGCCATTTTACATTATTGTAATTATCATCTGGATTACTTTTTTGATTAATGAAAGCATTCACAGCTGCAAGCCTTTTGCACTGTTTCATTCTTCAATGGCTGAGTAAATTGTGAGATCTTCTTTGTGAGTTGTGTGTTTGTCTATAGCTCTA
>LPNX011115872.1:465870-518391 GCA_001517045.1 Pseudotsuga menziesii | reverse complement strand
CTGCTGCACTTCCATGCAAACATTCACCGGTGATTTTCCTTTAAATTCTGTGCAAAATTTACCAGTAATTGCTTCCGAAAGTGAAGAGAAAATTGATTTTTATTCCTCTAATGTTGCTGCTGGTGTGAAAATATGTGATACCTTGGATATTTTGGAAGAAATATCAGACTACCAGAGTGATCCATTCTCTCCCCATGATCTAGTTTTTCCAGCAAATTCCTGCAGGATTGCATGCACCAAAATTCAGAATTTTGAAGAAGAAGAAAGCTGTGCATCCACCGTCTTGGTTAACCATTTATTTAAATCTGATATTAACCTTATTGGATCTGATATGATCTTATTTAGATTTGATCTAATATTGCTTGGTTTAATATATCAAATTCATAATCTTTCAGTACCACTTGTAGCTGTTCTCATCAACGGTGTGAAGAAACAAGTACCGCAAGTCTCTTACAAAACTACTGCGGGGGATTTGATTCACAGTTTTGGATCTATTTTGAACCTGTTTAGATCTGATATTATTTGGTTCATACTTTAAAATCCAAAAGCATTCAGTCATGCTTGTAGCTACTCTCACCAATTCCGGAAGTACCGCACTTTCTCTTCAAAAATACTGATGGAGATTTGGTGTTGGTTTCCTCATATGAGGTTGTTGATATTTTATTATGTGATTCATTATCTATTTCAGAAGCTATATCAGACTATGGAGCTCCATCATTCGCTCTCAACAGTCCCAGTGCTTCTCTACCATTGATCACATGCTCATCTTCTCACAGAACTAATAAAGAGGAAGATTTTCTGCATCCGCCTGGACACCTGCTCCTAACACTTGGGGCTGTTCTTACCACTCATGGTTTTCTGTTCATGGCTGCAACATATCATTTTATTGAGTGTTCTTCACATTCTCTGAATTCTCAAGAACCGTTCCTCACTTTTCAGTTGACTTCAGTTGCTCTACATGGGTCCAGTCTTCATCCAGCAGCTGTCTATATTTCTGATTTAGTTGAGCATATCATTCTTCTTCCAAAGAGGAAGGTTCCTCCAGACATAATGATGGAGAGGTTCACATGCCAGGCCCCAAGATACCTGTGCACAGAAGAACCAGATTGATCTTGATTCTACCTGCTTAATTAGAAGGGGTTTTTTTTTTTCCCATGTGGTTTTTCCCCAAGCACCTTATTTTTGAGCAGTTACTTTACTTTACTTGATGTAATGGGTGACCTATGGTCTTAGTTACCAGGGCCCACAGTTTGTCCAAGTTAGAATTCAGGGGGGGTGTTAGGATTATTAATCCTCCCTTGTCCAAATTTGGTCATATGTCTAAATCGGGAGTCATGTCTAAATCGGGAGTCCATCCAGTCTATTTATAGTCATTAGCACCATTGGTTAAACTTGACCTAATTGGGGCACATGTTTCAGTTACCAAAGTGTGGGGAACACTAATTGAGGCTCACTGCCACTTATTGCACTTGATTGCATAAGTTTAGGAGTCTCCTAGATCAATCCCTACAATTTAGGAAGCAACTGGGAGTGTCGAAACCAACCAAGGTCAGTTCACTTCAGTTAATGACTAGTCAAGCCAAGTTAGGAGTCAGTTACATTCAGTTCTAGCCCTCTACATTCAGTTAAATAATGTTTTAATTAATTACACACATGTGGGGCACTTTTCTCACCTACCACAGTCAGTTAACCATTATTTAATACTAAATGTAACCCTTGGTTGTGTTTTAGAACTCCGGTTATGAATTAGACAAGGACAATTAACTATTGGGTCCTCCGATTTTGATTTAGACAAGTCTTGGTTACCTACAGTCAAGTAGAGTCTAATCAATTCGAACTTCCTCATGTGGATTCGAATTGCTTGTGGCTATTAAAGCCATTTTACATTATTGTAATTATCATTTGGATTACTTTTTTGATTAATGAAAGCATTCACAGCTGCAAGCCTTTTGCACTGTTTCATTCTTCAATGGCTGAGTAAATTGTGAGATCTTCTTTGTGAGTTGTGTGTTTGTCTACAGATCTATATGCTCAAATTTAACAAGACACACTAGGTTGAATATACTTTTTATCAATTAGTTATTTTACTTGAGACTTTAATTCATTAAGTTCAAGTATGTTCATTTGATAAGGGGCCTTTGATCTAGGTACTGCACCAGGTACTAGTTCAATGGTGAAATCCAATTCCCTTCAGAGGTAGTCCCGGAATTTCTTCAGGGAATACATCAACATATTCTCTTAAGACTGGTATGTCTTCCAATTTTAACTTATCTGTCTTAATTAGACTCTCCTCATTAATTATTATTACTGCATAAGCTTTGAAACCATTCCTAATAACTCTCTTAAGATGTAGAGCAGAAATATGCCTTATGGTGGTTTTTCTAGGGATTCCTTTTACACTTACTGGTTTTCCATCACTGTTTAAACATGTGAAGGTTTTATCATAACAATTTAAAATTACCCTATGTTGTTTTAACCAGTCCATACCGATCAGTAAATCATAAGAACCAAGAGGCAAAACATTAAGCTTCACAACAGTTTCTAAATGATCCATAACTACTGCACATTCTTTTACAAAACAAGTTACCTTTCTTTTAGCACTAGTGGCTAACTGAACCAACCAAGAATTCTCAAAATTTTCAACACGTAACTTACATTTTTCTACCATTTTAGGTGCAATATAACTGAGACTAGCTCCAGGATCAATTAAAATAGTTAGAGGGGTTTGATTTATCATACCTTCTACTTGCACCATGGAAGTTTGATATTCTGCTTGTCGATTCTCCAAGGCTGCATTGATTTTGGGCATCGTCCTTGCTAATTCCTCAACAATCATCTCCTCCTGTATGGTATGAATATTGCTAATAGTCTTCTTTAGATTAGGACAGACTGAAGCATAGTGTGGGCCATTACACTCCCAACACTTTATAGGTTCTTTGTGTTCAAATTTCTTGGTATAATTACCATGGTTATTAGTAATTTATTTACCCTTGGAATTATTCTGATTGTTGGGAGAATTATTCTTATTTCCTTGGAATTTCTTATTATTAGGATAATTTCAGGCCTTATTGTTCTTAGAATTTATGTTGGGCACAAAATCCTTCTTCTTTTGTTCATACTGGTTATTATTTTTCTTGGCTTTCTAGTTGGCCAAACTTTCCTTCTTTCGATTCTATTCAAAACCGAAGTTAGCTTTCCTCATAGGTTATTCCAAAGTCTTTGGATTGTCATATTCAATTATGTCCTTAATATGATAAGGTAGATAGCTGAGGAATCGTTGTACCTTTGGTTTCTCATCTACAAGGTATGGCACATACCTAAGTAGACTTAAGAACTTGCTGTTCATATCTTTCATTGTCATTGATCCTAATTTAAGCTCATAAAATTCTTTTGCTCTCTCTTCATAATATTGTTCAGACAGAAATTTCTTTTTAAAGTACCTCTTAAAGGTACTCCAGTTTACATTTTTCTCTTTTATTCCCTTAACTCTCTTCAAGTCCTGCCACCAAATGTCAGCCTTTCCTGAGAGGTTGTAGATAGCCATTATAGCCTTTAACTGGTTAGAATAGTTATATATTTGGAAGTACTTCTTCATCCCAGATAACCAAGATTCCGCTTCCTCTCCCTTTTGAGTCTCTCCATTGAATGTTGGTGGTTTTATCTTTTTGAATTCCCTAGAAATTTCCTCATAAGGTTTGTATTTCCTCTTTTTAGTGTACTGGTTATCATCACTACGATCACTAGTAGAATGGTAATTTCGTTGTTCACCAAACACCTCAAAAGATGAATTATTTTCATCTTTAGTATGTTTCATCTTTTTAGATTTACGTTGATGACTTGTATCTTCTGATTCAATTCTTCTACACCTACCCTCAATTTGAAACTTTTTAGTTAGGATCTTATTCAGCTCCTCCTGAGCCCTCAGAATCCTTTCATTCTCTCATTTTACAGACTCCATTTCAAATTTTAGGTCTTTTATAGTTTTTAACAGTTCTAAGGAATTGATAGTTAAATCCTATGGTATAGGATCTCTTGGTAAGTTTCTTGGTTCAGTAACTGGAGATTCCTCCTCTGCATATTCTTCCAACCTTTCCATACCTATTTGTTAAACTTCAGAAACAATTTCTCTATTGAATAAAATTTAAAAGAAATACATCAGCATACTAATTCAATTTACTGTTTCATAAAAGCTAGTTGGGCTTCATCAAGGCCTAGTGTTTGAACCTTGTGCTCTAATACCACATGTCAAAATCCCAAATTTTCACAAAAATTTAAAATTTTGAGATAACATAAAATGTTTACAGTTGCAGTTAGATAACTGCTAGCAGTTAATATAAGAAATGAAACAGAAAAATAAAAGTAACCATTTAACTTTAACACATATAACTTAATGTTGTTTTAATTTTGATATATGATGTAAGTAATCTTCAATCAAATATTTAGCTCTACTGATCGTTTGAATGTCAAGTAGGAGAGGAGTCATTTTCTAGCTGGGGCTTACTTAGCGATTGCTAACGTATCTGGATTTCTGGCTCTTTACAGGCTGAACAGGTAAATTTTCGATCTAGTAAAAGTTTATTAAGGCATTAACCAGATATACTTCAATTAGCATAGAATATACTGCTAGAGTAAAAGTTGGCTTACTTAAATTCAAGGATTCTATGAGGTAAAACACCTTCTCTTTAATTGCATTATGACTATATCGGTATTTTAATAGCATGTCAATATGATCGGTGTCTTTACACTATTGATGGACTATTATAAGAATGACTATTACTTAGATTTAAACTGCTTCCCATCATTACTTTAAGCTAATCCAGTCCTTAATAGAGTCCAATATTTAGTGTATTAGCACTCTCACTGTAACAATAGTTTATTACTATTGTAGATATAAATTTTCAAGACTGTTTAAGTTAAGAAACAGACCTAAGGCCCTATGTGAAATATGTTACATAGAACTCTTGACTTATCTTTAAGTAGCTTGGTGGAGGAAGTTATCAGATTATATTGCATTGCATTTACAGTCGTCCAAAAGTATAATTGTCGTCATTAAGTGACTTCTATTTGTCCAATTCTTCATGTCTTAATAATGTGATGATAATACGATATCATCTTAATTATTTTTTAAATAAGTGTTATACCACCAGTATACTTAGATGATTTCACTATCTTTCACTATTATGACTAACAACCTTAAATGAAATCATTTTGAGCTTTATTTACTCATGAAGAAATAAGGATTACGACTTCTCTTGAAGTTACTCTAATATTAAAGACTTCTTAAGAACCTATTCTAGAGTGAAGCAAATACTTTAAATATATCTAATATTGAATTATGAGCTAATTCATTGTCATTACAGTTTTTATATGGATTAACTCTAAAACATAGTACATCACTATAATAATAGAATCAACGATTATTATGAAACTCTATTACTTGCACTTACGAGTTCATGCCCTACTAGGGATCTCCTCTTAGTTGTATTAATTCATTTGATAATTTCCATTGATTACAAGTACCAATTTATTTTATACCATGTAAGCTTGGGTTTATTATTAACATATGTTCACGATTTTTAAAATCACCAAAAGTTTGTCGATACCCTAAGTTCTAAATACTCCAGCATTATTGAACGATGATTATCAATGATATATATATTATCTTTGAACTTGGTGTATAATGATATTGTTGTTGATCATTGAGGAGATTATTAACAATGATTTGGCCTTTCCAGCACCTTGCATACTATAGAACTCGACCCACTTGGTGACTGATAATTTAAGGGGGCAAGTGGAACCTTTCTCACCATGCATTACATGATTTAGAAGTCTTCACTGCAACCCTAGCTCTTCATTGTTTTGCCGAGGGTTTGGTCTCTGTTACGTTTGGTTTGTTGCGACCATGAGGGAACACATGTGTTCAGCTCCAGCTTCATTGTTTTTGGAATGGAACACTGTCACTTAAGTGTGGTGGTTGGAGAGACATACATCTCTCATTCGTTTTTCTTCTTACTTACCCTGAACTGTCGTGAGGTAGTGTAGCTCTGTTGGTGTCATCTGTCTAGTGTTGAACTCTTTCATGGTCGTTTCTAGGCTTTCTCTTGCTCCTGTTGACAGTGTAGCTTGCATCATGAGCCCCCAGTCATCCCTGTCACCTACGAGTATGAGATTTTGGCTTCTCGTTACGCTGGTTGTGGTGCTGTTGTTCCTTCATGGCTCCATAACCTCCACTTACAGGTGATGTAAATGTTTTAGAGTTTATTACTAGATTTTATTTACAGTCTTCAATTCTATAACAAGTTTTTAATTAAACTTTGGTTTCCATTTTGCAGGGATAGTTCACCTTAACAAGAAAAGGACAGGAATCACCTCTCAAAGGGACCGGCATTCAGTATACAGGTAAGCCCCGGTTACAAAATGGTTCTCCCTGCTTGTTCAAACCTTAGGGGAATTTTCCAGTTGGAAGAAGTTATGGCATGGTGGTTACCCAGTCTTGGGTTGTTGTTCTTCAGTTTACTAGTTTTGGTTTTTTATTTTAAACCCTTGCTTTCAGTAGGGTGACTCCGGCACAATGCCGTGACTTGTAAAGCTCTCTTCTTGGTTAAAAGAAAGGATTTTACCTTGTTGTAAATATAAATTTTGATAGTGTTCGTTTAATGAAGCCCTATGTCATGACATGGGTGCACTGGATTTTAAGCTAGTTTTTGTATTTTGTTTAAGTTTAATCCTTTTCGGCATGTCATGCAATACATAGTTTCTTTTGAAAACATAAGGGTTTCCCTTTGAGCTCGGACTCAGTTTACCTTAATGTTATTTATATGACTCGATGTACTTAGGGTTATTACCCTATTCGACTGTGTAATAAATATATATTGTTTATTGTTTGCATTAGACTATTGTTAATAGTTTTTGGATTGTCATTCAGTCATGATATAATTTATAAATTTTGTTATTTGCTCAAAATTATGAGCTAGGGTTTTCTTCAAATGAATCCCTGGCTAAAGAATTCTTTTAATTTTGTTAAGTGAGCTCTGCTACTTGTAAAACAAATATTATTTTGAGTAAATATTATTATTAGTGTATAATGGGATTTCTTAAATTTGTATTCTATTCATTTATTGGTTATAAGGACTGTGACTAGTCAGTAACAGTTTATTTGTTTATGCTAGTATATAATGATCCAACCAATGGATTATAACTTGGTTGCTTTGATTAGAAGAAAAAGTATTTTTAGACTAGGGTTTCGACCCTATAGTTTTCTTTTGCAGGTATGACCTATCGTCGATAATTTCAAAATCAGTTCTTACATAGATATGTATTTCATTTATTAAATTATAATCATATTCTGTTTGTTTTATGTAATAAATTACAGTTAGGGTTTATTATAATTCTTGGGTAAGATGTAAATAAACTCTGTACTTAGTTTGTTCTTTTAAAAAATAGTTATTTTAAATACTTAGTATTACACTACTTGATTATTAGTAATGTTAGACTTAGTGTAGTCACTATTATTAGTGATTAAGCTATATGAATAATAGTTATATCTTTAATGAACTTGAATGCAAACAAGGTAGTTTTAACTATATTCTTTTTACTGCATAAGCAACTGGTTATCAAATAAGCATAAGGAAAATAAATATATAACACACTCTATTTATCTTCCTGCATATTTTAATTTGAAAATAAAAGTATAATATACTGAGTATAAACATGACATATTAACTACTAGTGTATTCCCTTAACATAATAAATCTTCTATCTGTAACGGAATACTGCTATTTCATTAACAACACATTACATAGGTAATTAGTTTATTGGTTCTTTCGATAATAACCTAAATACTGCAATACATTACTTTGCTATTATGAAATGCATTTTACATCTAATCATTTCAGTTTCTTCTCATTTCCTTCATCTAATTTAAATACTCTGCCTGTGTTGGAGTACGGTCTGGTCCTTCCAGATGTGGAAAAACACAGGTTAGAATTATTTTCCATCTATTTCAGATTCATTCTTTCAATATACTAAAAGATTACTAACTCTAACAGTTCATAACTAAACATTTAACATTCATTAATCAGTCAGATTCACATTTACCATCTAACATAGTAAAACAAAAAGACTGTAGAACTTGATTAAGCTAGACAACAACAGCGTTAGGAGGCCGGTCCTCCCGACCAACTCCTGGAGAGCGCTCAAACAACGTCTCCTCAAGACCCCGGAGCCCGTTCCTGGTCTCCTTGGCTGAGAACTGGTGGAGCAAGCAAACAATAGACTAGTCCAATGACTTAGTAATCACTCTGCACTCAGTAGTAAGATCCTTCAGCTGAAAAGTTGCACTAGATCACTTTGCAGTTAATCCCTCAAACTCTTTCCACAAATTCCCTCACCATTGAATTTCTCTGAAGTACATTCACCTTAATGAATACTTCTCTAGAAAATGAGCGGCCTCAGCTCTCTTCAATGGGAATTTTTATAAAGATTTCCTAGGTCTTCTGGGTCAGTTGTCATTAATTGAGCCACCTGCTTTGATCCCACTTTCTTGGGGGATCATGACCCCAAATGTAGGGAGGTTTCCACCTGCAACAGTTGGAATAAATTTGAGGATGCTGCCACTTGTCTGTTTTCTCTCCACCCAATCTCCTCCACCAACTTGACTAGAAACACTCTTTTAACAGCTCTCCTAAGCTGTTGTCTCCAGTTTTATTTATTTATAATTAAAATATTGAGAATTACATTCAATATCCTTGACTCTGCTGAGTCATCAATTACAACTTAGCATAAAATTTAACATAATGTCTTAAATAAAATCAAATAAGATAATATTATTTTTGCAAAATTGGGGCATGTGATAGTACTCATCCCACTCCTCTGACTACATACATTGTTCCCTCTCCATTTTGTACAAGATACTCTATAATAGTCTCTATAGTGAGGAATACATCTCACATCCCAATCATGTGATCACAATATGCACTCTCAACTATTTAATTCCTTGCATCCACGGGTCTGCTACTGTTGCAACACATGTGGGATTACAAGGTGTTTCACTGCATTAAGGAAGATCCTCTTTTCCTTGATGTCCTTCTTATTGAAGGATTATAATGTCGTTGCATCTTTGGTTGCAGGAATCTATACTAGCTTATCTTATGTGTTGTTCACTACTTAATCCCACAACTCATTCTCCCGCAGAATAAGTACAGTCCTATCTTTTCAAGGAATGAGGTTGGTTGCCCTATCCAACTTGTCCTCCAACCTGAACATAGTGGCCAACATACTGAAAATGTAAGTCCAAATATGTCTTTGGTTAACAAATAAAACTCCCTCTGAAGTTTGAAAATCACTGACTATAAATATGCCCTTCTCTTCTCAAGAAAGCTTTGATACCATGTAAATTTTATGAGTTTCCCAATCTCGGTTTCAAGTTTAATTTCAGAACATAAGTTTAATTCCCAACCCCATTATATGTCTTAGTTGTAAATGGAATTTATACACATAAACAAGTCTGAAGCTTGAAACACTAAGAAACTTTTACAAATACGAATGAACATAATTAAAACTCAACCAACCATCAAATTCTCAGACACAGGAATTTTTGGCAAACTACCTAGGAAAAATCCACAAGGGGAAAACCTATTTGAGAGAGAGTATTTTTATTTCTTCTTTAAATAAAATGTACAATAGTCTTAATCAACATTATGAAATGCAACTTATCTCAACCATATTGAACACCGATTTTTCACAAACAACCTCAGAATATGCTTTGGAAAATGTGCCAATATATTCCTTTAGTTATGTACGGAATCTCTCCTTAGTTTGCATGATGTTGTATAGATTGATATTACTTGATTTCCATGCTCACTATCTGGAAATTTTAGCTAAAAAATTTATTCTTGAAATTTGTACTTCCTCCTCCAAAAATTTGTGCAAACATCCTATTGTATAGACTGCTCTCAGTATAGTATGAAAATAAAAATTTAATGTTGATTTTGCTCCCTCAAAATGTGTTCCAACCTCTTGGAATTTGTGCCCAGTTTATTTCCTCGAAATGTGTGCCATCTTTATCAATTTCTATGTTGTTGTACTTCTCATGTAGGTATCGCAAACTACATGCCCACAATTTCTTCTCTCTCCTGTTGCTCAAACTGTATTTGAATTCACGCTACTGGTCTCTCTCTCCAACTCTCTTATTCCTCTAAAGCTACTTGACCTTGCTCCAAATCTCTTGGGAGGATGAGTACAAATGAAGAATGAGGTTCATTTTTGTTATTTTCCCTTGTCTTTTCATTTCACCCTATGGGGTGGTTGAACGATCACTAGATTAAAGGACCACTTTTAATCTAGTGATTTATCATCAATGGATGGTAAAAAACACTTTTCTTTCCATCAAATATTTTCCCTCTCAACTCCCACTTAAACTTAATAGAAAAGTCACTTTATAACTCTAAAGTGACATTAATTATTTTTCACTCAGGAAAAAATCACTAGGGAAACACTTCGTTGGTACAAAATTCAATAATGCACAGGACCCCTATGGGGTTGAAATGGATGAAATGGGAGATAATATACAGGTTGAGAATGCAAAGATAGAATCCAATGATAGAAGAAATCAAATGATTTTCTTGGATACAACATAAACCATGAGGGGCCTAAGGGTTGAACTACAAAGTTGTAGAGAAGACAATGAGAGGCTGATTAGAGCTCAAGGAAAACAAAATCAACAAAATAAACCTTGTTCGAAAGTTTGACAGACATTTAGAGGAATATTAACCATGGGAAGAACTCAGAAAATCAGGGTTATAGCGGGAGCAGCTCAAGGAGGCATTCCCATAAGAGGTTCCATAGTCCAAGAAGGATTTCTAGAGACAAGACACATACTCCAGAAATCTCTTCTAGTGATTCATCTTACTCTATAGAATCCATTGATGGTTCAAGCTCTTCATATCATAGGAATAAGAGGAATAGGTCTTCCAAGAACAACTATCATGGAGAATTTAAGGCCAAACCTCCTACTTTTGATGGTGAGCTAAAATCTAGTCAAGAAGTTGAGGCTTGGCTTCTCAAGATGATGAAGTGTTTCCAAGTCCAAGACTACTAAGGAAATATGAAGGCAAGAGTAGCTATATTCAATCTAAATGGAAGAGCATCTATATGGTGGTATCATCTTAGGAGAGTGAAGAATATAAATGAAAGAAGGATTGTGTGGAAGTAGTTCAAGAAGTACTTCAAGCAAAAGTACCTCTTTAATAGGTACTATGATGGAAAAATCAAAGAGTTCCATGAGATAAAATTGGAACAAATGAGTATATAGGAATATGCAAAAAAAAATCTAGAGCTGCTAAGATATGTCAAGTATATTAAATATGATAATGTCAAAATTCAACAATTTCTAAGTGGATTGCCCCAATCATATAAAAATGTAATTGAGTTTGATGAACCTCGAACTCTAGATGAGGCCATAAGAAAGACCAAGTATTGTTATGATCAAAACAGAAGCAAACCAGAATTGCATAAGGAATGGAATGACAAGAAGAATGAGAATTTTAACCAAAGAAAGAAGGGGTTCAAGCCTCCTCAATTCAAAAATCAACCAAGGCAGCCACCACAAAGTGTGACTAAGCCAGTTAGAATGATGGGAGACAAGCCCATAGATCCAAGAGAGCCAATAAATCAACTTCAATGTTTGAGATGTGGAGAGGACCATATTCTTAGACACTGTCCACATCGAAATGGGAGTGCAAAGAAAGTTTACAACATCCATGAAGCTAAAACTGTGGGTCAAATGGAAAGGACCGTCCCTAATATATATGTATCCCTAGAAGATTGCCAAGCAGACCATCAGTCAGCTGTGGTTGAAATTGAAGGTAATATTGCTAAGCAATCTATTTCTATTTTGATTGACCATTATTTCTATTTTGGTCCAACTAGCCACTTGAACCAAGTGGAAAGTGAATGAAATAGTAAAAGAATGTCCTTTGGAAATGGGTGGACTTTCCACTTTTGCAAATCTGAATATTTTTCCATTTGATTCCCATGATATTCTCATTGGAATGGATTGGTTAGAAGCACATATAGTCAAACTTGAATGCTACAGCAAGACATTTGAATGTACTAATAAAGGAAATCCAAGGGTAGTAAAGGGAATTCAAAAGGTAATTTCTATTAGGCATATTTCGGCCATGCAATTGAAGAAATTCAATAGAAAAGGTTTCTATTTGTATGCAACCCATGTTTTGGAGGAAAAAAAAGAGAAATTCCTAAGTTGGAGGACTATGATTTGCTACAAGAATTCAAGGATGTGTTTCTTGATGAATTTCCAGGACTTCCTCCAAAGAGTAACACTGATTTCACAATCAATCTTGAGCTAAGATCCGCACCAGTTTCCGAAATTTTTTACAGAAGGAGTGCACTAGTGTTATTAGAGTTGAAAATGCAAGTGCGAGAATTGTTAGAAAATAAGTACATTAGGCCAAGTGTGTCCCCATTGAGAGCACCTATCCCTTTTGTGAAAAAGAAAAATGGAACACTCGGGTTATGTATTGATTACAGGAATCTTAATAAAGTTATAGTGAAGCGAAAGTGACACATTTCCTTGAATTGATGATTTTTTTGATCAAATGAGAGGGGAAAAGGTATTTTCAAAAATTGACTTGAGGTCGGTTACCATCAAATGAGGATCAAGGAAGAAGATATTCACAAGATGACGTTTAGAACAAGGTAGGTGCACTATTAGTTTGTGGTGGTGCCATTTGGCCTCACCAATGCACCAGCTACATTCATGTGCCTCATGAATAGTGTTTTCAACAGATATTTGGACAAGTTTGTTCTTTTTTTTTTCAGATGGCATTCTTATCTATTCTAAAAATGAAGAGGAACATGAAGAACATTTGAGAATGGATTTGCAATTTCCAATGGAGCATAAGTTGTATGCAGAACTAAGCAAGTGTGACTTTTACAAAAATAAAATACATTATTTAGGTCACATTATTTTAGAGGAAGGAATATCGGTGGACCCTGAGAAGATTGAAGCCATCATGAATTGGCTAACTCCATAGAATGTGACAAATGTGAGGTAATTTATGGGTCTTGATGGTTATTACAAGATAGATGTTAATAGAAGGATTTTCCAAAGTTGCTCACCCAATCACTTCTTTGCAAAATAAAGGGGATACGGCTTGAATGGAAACCAAAATGTGAAGAAAGCTTCTATCTGTTGAAGAAGCTTCTCACAAGTGCTCCAATTCTAAAAATTACAAACCCAGAAAATGATTTTGTAGTGTGTCTGGATGCATGGCAATCAGGGACTTGGAAGAGTTCTTATGCAAGATAACCATGTGGTATGCAATGATTCAAGGAATTTAAAAGAGCATGAGGAGAACTCTACTACCCATTAAATAGAGCTTGTAGCCAGAGTTCACGCTTTGAAAATATGGAGGCACTATTTAATGGGAATAAAATTTGAGCTAAGGACAAACCACTATGGTCTAAAATATTTGTTTGAGTAGCCAACATAATTGGGTGTTAGGAAAGTTAGATGGCTGAAATTTTGAAGTGAATTTAATTTTGAGATCAAACACATGAAAGGGAAAGAAAATAAAGTGGTTGATGCACTTAGGAGAAAAATATATTCAATCTATGTGGCAGCCATTAGTACATGCCAAACATATTTGAGGTAGCTGATTGTTAACTATATTGTGGAAGATGAAGTATGGCTAAATAAAAGACATATTACAACAACATAATTTAGAACAGAGGTATATGGAATATTACCATTTGGAAGGTGACAAACTTATTATTTATAAAAACATAATTTATATTCCAAATGTGGCATATTTAGTGAGAATTGTTATGGATGAAATCCATAAAATGACATATTCTGGTCACCCAAGATACCATAAAACAATTGCTATAGAGAGGAAGCAATATTTTTGGTTGGGAATGAAAAAAAGGACATTGACGAGTATATTTATAAGTGTATGAAATGTTAACAAGTGAAGGTTGAGCATCAACACCCAGCAGGTTTGTTTCATCATTTTCCAATTCTAGAATGGAAACTAGAAGTGATTTCCATGGATTTTATTACAGGGTTTTCAATGACAGTGAGGAAACATGATTTCATCATAGTTGTGGTGGATAATTTATCTAAGGAAATGAATTTTATTGGTTAAATCCACATATAAAATGCATTTTTATGAAGGAAAATTTTTGATTGCTTGGTTTTCCTAAGGCAATATTTTCAGACAGGGATACCAAGTTCACTTCAAATTTTTGGATTTTTTTTAGATTTGGGTACATAGCTGAATATTAGTACTTCCTACAATCCCTAAATGAGTGGGAAAAATAAAAGAGTATCTCATGTGCTTGAAGACATGCTTCACATGTATGTGTTGGACAAACCATCCAAGTAGGAATATTATCTACACTTGGTAGAGTTTGCATATAACAATGGGAAACAAGCATCATTGGCAATGAGTCTAGTTGAAGCTATGTATGGAAGAAGGTGCATAACAACAATTACTTGGGATAATACTATGAACAAAATTGTACTTGGGCCACAATTACTTAAAGAAATGGAACAGGAAGTTGCAAAGATTAGGAAAAATTTAAAGGCAACCCAAGATAGACAGAAAAGCTATTCAAATAAGAATAGAGTGCATAGGGAATTCAATGTTGGGGATCATGTTTACCTCAGCGTGAGGCCAAGAAAAAATTTAGTGAAGCTTGGAAGTTGTGCTAATATATCACCAAGATATTGTGGGCCATTAGAAGTGCTTAAGAGGATATGACC
This sequence comes from Pseudotsuga menziesii, assembly GCA_001517045.1. Taxonomy (NCBI): domain Eukaryota; kingdom Viridiplantae; phylum Streptophyta; class Pinopsida; order Pinales; family Pinaceae; genus Pseudotsuga; species Pseudotsuga menziesii. Next base: position 503,603 of record LPNX011115872.1, on the reverse strand, counting down.
TGTTTCATATAGAATTACATTGCTTTTTAACACTAGATCTCATAATGTTTTTCATGTTTCTTTGCTTAAGAAATATGTACATGATACTAACCATGTGATTGATTGGGATGTGATGCAAGTTGAACCTAAGGGAGAGTTCAAAACTAAGCCACTTTGCATCCTAGATAGGAATGTTACATTTCTTCGGAACCGAGCCATCAAACAGGTAAAGGTGCAATGGAAGCACTTTGGTCCCGATGAGGCTACATGGGAGTTGGAGGATGCCATGAGAGTGACATATCCATTTTTGTTCTGATTTTGAGAAAATACCGAGGGAGGTGTTATTCCAATGGGGGGGGCTTGTAATACCCCCAATTTTGACTTGGTATGTATTTAACCAAAATTATGTAAATGATGAAAATATTCTAGTCTGGATTCCTAGTGTGGAGCTCAAGGATTAGGCTTGACAAGTGAATGACTAGGCATGTATGATATATATATTTCCATTTGGACTGTATGGTTGGTTTGTCATGCTAACTCGAAATATATCTGGATATTATGTGCATAAATACTAAAATGGTTCAACATGGCTATGTAAATAGCACCAAATGGGTTATGTTTCCACCATAGGGGAAGAGGAAAGGGGTCCTATGGAAGATCAAATCCTTGCAGGAAAGTGTCAACCTTAGAACTCACCCAAGTTATGTTATGTGTCATGAATAAGCCAATTATATCCTTTTTTATTATTTTTCAATAAATGGATGCATGTGTGAAGTTGGTGGGAAAAGTCACCTAATGTAGTTATTGAAGCATGGGATTGACTGCACTTTTGTGACAATTCTGTCAGCTACTAGAAGTCAATCTGTAGCTATCAAGAGTAATTTATTCTACTATCAAAAGCTATGCCAGTTGCCTTGTCACCATATATCTTATTCCTTGGAGTTAACTGTGACTCTCTCACACATATACACACTACACAGAACTATCCATTGTTGTTCCAGACTGTGGATAACCCAACAAATTCGAATTTAGAGACAGAGCTCTAGATTTGGAAGGGAGATTGATGGTTGTAGGTGAGCAGAGAGGTTGGGAAAACTACGGATCCTTTCCCATTGATTTATGTTGCTCGTAGATGCTTGATAAGCCATGGATTGAGGCTACAGGTGGTTCTCCAACAACATACACCATATTGGCCTCCTTCTATGCATGCACTAGAAGTACCCAACAAGATATATTGCCCAAGAGAGCTATGTATTAGTGAAGGGGATGCCTAAGCATAGAAGGGTGTTATGTGGGGCAGCAATTGTGGGATCCAACATTGTGAGGGATGAATGAGATCCAGGTAGAGATTTGTATGAGCATTTGGCTAAGCATAGAGTCCAGAATGGGTTTGAGCTGAGAGAGAGAATCCTGCAGGTGTTTTCTTCACACTAGTGGCCTCATAGCCCAACTTAGGGGTGGCCTCTCAATAGAAAGAGTATGTGTGGGGCAGGAATTGTGGGATCCAATGTTGTGAGGGATGAGTGAGATCCAGGTAGAGATTTGTATGAGAATTTGGCTAAGCATAGAGTCCAGAATGGGTTTGGGCCGAGAGAGAGAATCCTGTAGGTGTTTTCTTCACCCTAGTGGCCTCATATCCCGACTTGGGGGTGGCCTCTCAGTGAAGCAGATGCCTAAGCATAGAAGGGTGTTGTGTAGGGAAATAATTGTGGGATCCAACATTGTGAGGGATGAGCGAGATCCAGGTAGAGATTTGTATGAGAATTTGTCTAAGCATAGAGTCCATAATGGGTTTGGGCTTAGACAGAGAATCCTGTCGGTGTTTTCTTCACCCCAGTGGCCTCATAGCCCGACTTGGGGGTGGCCTCTCAATAGAAAGAGTATATGTTGGACAAAGTGGCTATGGTTGGGTGGAAAATCGCTCTTACACCACCAATTGCTTTGATCTATGTTGGATAAAGATAAGCATTATTTTATGTTTCAATGTGCAATGTTTTAAATTAATGCATGAAACTATTATGCTAGTAATTGCATCCTATATGTGTGTGTGGATCAATTTTATTTCCAATGTGTATGTTTTATTTGCATCTACACACGTCTTTTAAATAATATGAAATCATAGTTTGGCAATGGGGCAAAATTTAGAAGCTCGTAATCAATTAAAGTCCTCTCCCAATGGTCGAATTTGGGTGAGGGGGATGTTACAATGACCTCAAAATCAAAAATCTAACCCTTAAAACCCATGTTTTAGCATAAAAAACAAAACAAAAAATCAACCCCCAAATAAAATGTGATGTTATCGTAGTACTATTTTTTTGTTGGGGTTAAAATGACAACACTTTTCTACCATGGCATTGAAAACTCATATGGTTATTAACAAAAACATTAAAATCAACATTTGAATTGAAAATGTTTGCTACCATTCGCACAATTTTTTTCCTGAGTTAAAATTACAACTTGTTTGAAATCGTGATTTTAACTACTAGTATCATTGCAACAAAAACATTAAAATCAATTCCCATTTCAAATTGTGATGTTAATAGTAGAACCATTTTTTTCCAGTCTTAAAATTGTAATATTTTGGAAATCATGGCTTAACAACTCGTAACATTGCAACAAAAATATTTAAATTAACCCTTCAATAAAAAAAAATTATGCTACTAGTAGTGCTCCCTTTTTGTTGGGGGGCTTGGAATTGCAACATTTTTTAAACCATGCTCCAAAATACTATTACTATTGTAGATAAACCATAAATCGACTTAAAATTGTCCACTTTTAAGAGTTAATTTATCACTTTAAGCACCAAAAAATAAATAATTGCATGAAAGTGTTGCTCTATATTTTTAAAATTACTTCCAAATATTTTATTTACTTCTAATAAAAAACTCAATACAAATTGCATTGAATTAAACACAATTGATTTCATAATAATATTGTTGCATTCTCCATATTCAACTTATAGAAAGTAGGAAATGTTTTTATATAATTGTGCCTAAAGATGCTTTATACAACCCAAGTGGGTGAGATGTGTCACGTCTATAATGTTGACATGGCACATGTCGGCTTCACAAAAACAAATATTAATTTTGTTGGGATTGTTATTATCCTCCCTTTGACCACAAAGTCTAATTGTCTAATTTCCACTAGTGCATGGGCGACACACCTAAGGGACATGTGCCACTTACTGCACCTAACTGCATGAGTTTAGGTGCCTTAGGGACCAATCGATATAATTTAGGAACCCACTCTAAGTGCCACCAGCAGTCTACTTCAGTTGAAATTGGTAGGTAATCAGTTATGTCCAGTTATGCTTCATTTACCATCAGTTAGATCACAATCAATTATCCTAGCGCTCGTTTGCATGATTGAAGGGATTGTGGGTGCCTTTGTTCACCAACCCTCATCAGTTAACTGATTGTAGATTAAGTTACTTATCCGAAGTTGCATTAGTGAGCTCTAGTGGTGATTTTCCCACACTCAGTTAGCTAAAGAGTCATTGCAAGTTGGTAGATTTGAATTCTCCTATATGTATAACCACTGTATTACATATTAATTACTGATTCATGAATATAATCATATTATTCCAATTTTGTCTCCATGTGTGTATTTTTCCATGAGTAATTGACCAGTCTATGATAAATTCTTCTCTCTTCTGAAACCTTCTCTTCTCATTTGAATTCATGCAGGCTGATGATCCTATTCTTCATAGAATTTAACATGGTATTAGAGAAGGTATCCATGCCTTCCTTGAACCTTAGAAACTTCCATTGATGCACCAAAATCCATTGAGTTTCCACATAATTCTCAGAATAATTGCATTGCTCCCTCTAGATTATGTTTAGAGAAGTCTCTCCAGGTGTCCTGGAATTAGAGAAAGTGCACATGTCGAAGTGAAGGGTGTTTGAGCTAAATTAATTCGAATTGAAATGTTTTGCAGTGTTTTTGTAGGTACATTCAAATATTTCTTGAAGAATTGTTTATCAATATAGCTGTGAAATGGAGAATTCAGCAGCTCTCGTTCCCAAAATCCTTACACCCTTCAATTACCATGATTGGAGGGAATATATGTAGATTTCCTTATGCAAAAAATATCTATATAGCATGACCATGGGAAGAGTATTCAAACCCTAGAAACATATTGAAAAATTGAAGCATCTGGATAGGATTGATGAATCTTTTGGCTACATGTGCATCCACATATCCAGGGAGCTATTGTTCCATCTTGATGGACTCAATACTCCAAAAGAAGTATGGGATAAGCTCGGATCCTTGTTTGGAAAATAGGATGAGCTAAGGGGCCATATCCTATAGAATGAGTTAATAGCACTACAACACAGTAACTTTGACACAGTACAACTATTCTTCACTTAACTCATCACTGGTCATGCAATGCAAACAATGTGGGATTGAGAATAAAGATGAGAAATTGGTGCTCTCGATAATGAACAAACTTGGCCCATAATTCTAAGTGTTTGTATATACCTTTCACTATGGGAGACTAACTACTCCTAATTAGTGAATGCCATCCCTTGATTCCTTCACAGAGTCTCTAATCCAAGAATAAGACAAGCTGATACAAATGGGAGATCTTAGAGCCTATCCAAATCAACCTCTCTTAGTCGATGAGATAAGGAATGCGTCAGTGAGACAAGGAATGCACAATCAAGAAGGAAGCAGAAAGGTAAAGAGAAAAGAAACATTCAATTTGAACCTAAAGATGAGTTTGATCCATCAGATGAAACCTTAGGCTCTAGGAAGGACAAACATCAAAGGTATGATAAGGGAAAGTTCTCTTACTGTAAAAAAAGGAAACCATGCAAAGAAGTATTATATGAATAATACCATTGATCATATGGAAAAATCCTTGAGAAACACACCATTGCACTCCCTGAAGGCGCAAGGAAAACTGACTCTGGAGAAAATTCTGAAGATCATGATGAGAGATGTCATGCACTGAAGGCTAGATGTTCTAAAGCACATGCCTTCCTCATTGATTCAGGAGCCTCCAATCCTATGGTTGCATCCAGAGAATCATTCTCTTCATTACAACTTACTGATGGTTCGAGTATTCACATGGGTGATGACACTCAAATTCGAGCTGAAGGAAAGGGATCAATCAAGTTAAAACATGGAGTTTTGAAAGATGTACTCTATGTACCCTCTTTAGCTACAAATCTGTTATCTGTATACTAGATGACACATACTGGCCCACCAAAGTGAGTGGTATTTGGTCTTGACTAGTCCCTACTCCCAATCCTAGGCCTAAATGAGCACAAAAGGTTATTGAGGTAGCTAGGAACATGACTAGAGAGCCATTTGACATGAGGAGAACAAGATCCCATTTTCAAAAAGAGAAACTTACACTATGTCAATCAAATTCACTTCCTTTAGAGAGATGCAACAAGCTCCCATAGAGATGCTACATGATCGTACGGACTGGTCAACCATTATGCTCACTCAAGAACAAATTGGATCATATCACTCTTCCTCCAGAAAGAAGATACAAAGGCAACATTCCTTCTCATGTTTATCATCAGATTGTAAGAATATGGAGAGGCTCACATGCACAATACCAGGATACTAGTGCACATAAGGACCATCACACTACTTCATTGCACCATAAAGATGCAAGTTGCATAAATATTTTCACAAGATTTTTATTCAAGAAGAAATTTTCTCTTGATATGAAAGCTTGATCCTGATTTTCCTACTTATTTTGAGGGGGGAGGGGTTCCCATGAGGTTTTCTCCATTTCCTTGGTTTTATTAAGTAGTTATTATTTTTTTCATTTAGATTGTATGGGTGACCTTTGGTCTTAGTTTCCAAGGCCCGGGTTGTCCAAATTCAGGATGAAGGGGGGTGTTGGGATGATTATTAATCCTCCCTTTGACCACAAAGCCTAATTGTATATTTTCCTAGCTTAAGAGATCTTCATCACTCCACTAGTGCATGGGGGACACACCTAGGGGAAACCTGCCACTTACTGCACCTAATTGGATGTGTTTAGGTGCCCTAGGAACCAATCCCTATAATTTAGGAACCCACTCTGAGTGCCACCAATGGTCTCCTTCAGTTGACCTTGGTAGGTAATTAGTTATGTCCAGTTATGCTTCAGTTACCATTAGTTAGATCACAATCAGTTAGCCTAGTGCCAGTTTGCATGATTGAAGGGAGTGTGGGCGCCTTTGTTCACCTAGTCTCATCAGTTAACTGATAGGAGACTAAGTTAGCTATCCATAGCTGCATTAGTGAGCTCCAGACTAACTTTGCATGAGTGCTGTGAAAGTTACTCTCAATAAAAATAAGAGTGAAGTACGTGTTTTGGGACACATTCACCCAAAACACAGTTTTGGGAGGTAAACAAAGACTCTATTAAAGAGCTAGATCCATGACCTCTCCTAGGACACATTCACCCATAAGGACAAAAAAAGGACCCTAGATACAGAAGAAAGTTTTAGACATTTTTGTTTTATTTGTTGGATTGTATAACCAGTTTGTAATATAAAAAAAGATTAAGGAACAATGCTCCCTAAAGCACCATGTCATCTTATATAATGATAACTTATGTACTACTTTCTAGCATAATGAACAATATGGTTTAGAATTTTATATAATAAAATTAGGAACTATAATTTTTTTTATAAAACTAAAAAAACAAAATACATGTTGTAAATCAACCTAACTTGGCATTCTATTATAAAATCAACTTCTATGAATTTTAATTCCAGGTTAGCTCAGCTCGAATGAGACATCTCTTCCTATTGATCCACTAGTTGACAAAATCACATGTAGTCTCATTTGATCCACCAAGAGTTTCTATTTTGGTTTGACTTTTATAACTTAATTAGAAAATTCTAGTATCATTATGGTGTGACTTTTATAACTTAGAATAAAAAACTATTATCATTATCATTGCGCCGAGAGGCGCTCTACATCCCAGTATGGGGTAGATCTTGTAACGTTATGGTATGTTTCATGTTCATATGGTATGTTTCATGTTCATGTTCATATAGATGGGGCTCACAAAAATGTTGTTATGGTATGTTTCATGTTCATATTATCAATTATGAATTATGGTTATAATTTATCAAATTATTAGTTAATGTACATTAATAATAGTAATATTCATTTTTCACTGTATTTTTAATTTTAATTTTTATTATACTTGTCGTTTCCTATAATTCAAATCTTGGCTTTTCAAAAATTCTGGTATTAATCCATCTTAATCCTTGATATTTTAAACATAAAAAAGTTTATTGTGGTTTTTAAATCTATAGATCCGAGTTATATTGTTAGGATGAATCTATGATATTGATATAGTTACTCCATGCAAGCAAGGATTACATCCTAAGCGAGAGATCAAAATAATACTATCCAAAGGAATCATAACTATCTATGAAAACCAATTGTGTTAAATGGTGTGAAGGTCCTACATATAATTAGTAGTTGAGAAGAAAAAAGAAAATAATAAATTCATTAGGGTGCACATAACACCATTTGTATAAAAGTACCTATGTAATAGGTTGTTTCTGTATGTTAGGTCCCAAGTTGAAAGGTATTTTTTTAACTCAAACGGTTATATATATATATATATATTTTTAAAGGTGAAGAATTCCTGGAATGACCAAGCAATAGCTAGATCAACCATTTACAATAAGGTCAAAATATATCTTCTATAGGACCCAGAATTTAAAACAATATTCAGGAAGGGAAATTTAGCTTTACAATATTCAGGTAGGAGATTTCTAATCATCATCTCTCACACATATAACAATTACGGTAGCAGCTGCATAGTACAAGGTTCTCCATTGGAACTGAAGCTTCCTAAGGGCAAAAGACAAGCTTTATTAGCCAAAGAATCCACTTGCTTGTTCAACTCTCATAAAATGTGAAAAGAAGAGACTTTCTCAAACTCTTTCAAGAAGTTATGAATTCTCTGCAAAATTTAATCCAATGAAGGATTATTGAACTGCGAGTCGGAATTTAACAGTTTTATCAAGACCTCTGAATCCCCGAAAAATTGTATTTTCTTGAGACCAATCTTCTTGGCAATTTGGAAGGCCCTAAGAAGGATGTAACTCTCTGCCTGGTTATTAGAACAAATTCCTAAGCCCCAACAAAAACTAGATATTTTCTCTCTGTCCGGAGAGAAGATTAGGTCGCCAACACCCGCAACTCTAGGGTTCCCTTTAGATGCACCATCAAAGAAAATTGTATAAACTCCCTTACTCTTCCACCAAAGAGAGAAATTATCTACATTTAATCTCACACGCTAGAGAGGAGGCAACATTAGTTTGAATTTTTTTTTTAAACACTAATTTTTGAGCTGCATCCCAACCACTCTGAAATTTCTTGCGGAATTGAGGAAATACAAGTTCTGACTATTTCAAAGATCTGGAAATTGGTTTTATTAGCTACGTCAACGGGGGTCCATACTCTAGCATTGAAAATAAGATCATTCCTTGCAAGCCATATTGCCCACCAAACACACTTGGGGATGATGTGCCAAGCAATCCATCCATCACTTTTTCCTTTTGACACAGGGATCTTGTCCAGCCAAGAAGAAAACAAAGACGTAACCATCATGTCGGATGGTGTTGCAAATCGAGAGATTCAACAGAACCAAACGCCAAACTAATTGGGTGAACTCGCAGTCTACGAATAAACGATCTGAAGATTCTGAAGCTGCTTTGCATAGACAACAACGATAAGGCCCAAGGAAGCCACGTTTGCACAAATTCTCCCCGGGTAAAACCTTTTGATGCATGAGAAGCCATGAGAAATAATTAACCTTTAGCAATCCATATGAAGACCAAATCGATTTCCACAGTGTTGGTTTTAGCAAGGAGGCATGAGAAGATTGAATTACTAAAAATCCATGGCCCACAGAATAAACACCAGTTGAACCCCAACCCCATTTATCCTTCAAGGAGCAGTGGATAGGAGCCAAACCGGCCAGAGCTTTAATCAAAATTGATTGTTTTGAAATCAACCGTTCAGGTATTTCCAAGAATTTCTAGTCAACCGAATTCCCCGCATCATCCCATGAGCAAATGTCAGCTAAACATAGGAGTCCTTTATTAGACATCCATAATTTGATCTCAGAAAGCGAATTTTCGGAGGAAAGAGGAGAATTCCGAAGAATCTTGTCTTCCCACAAAAAAATTCCTGTCCCATTACCTGGAATTCTATATACATGCTACTGAATTAAATTGAAACTTTTCCTACACAAAAATTCCAAATAGCAGTGCCTGTAGGAAGCTTTTTTGATTTTATAGTTCTCAAGGATCCACCTTTAAGGTATTTCATCGAAAAGAGCTTGTTGACTAGATGATTCTTATCGGCAAAAATCTGCCAGACAACTTGCCACCCAATGCAAGATTAGCTAATTCAGGATATCTAATTTACAATCTGCCTTCAATTACAGGTCTTTTAATAATCTCCCATTTGACAAAATGAAATTTATTTTGATTACCTTTTCCTCCACACCAAAGAAAATCCCTAAGAATCTTGGCTATCTGGACTAAAATGGACTTGGGAGCTAGTGGCAATGAGGACTAAAAAATGGGAAGGGAAGAAAGAACTAAATTTATCAAAACCAGTTTTCTTGTTTTTGTCAACCAATGGCCACCCAAAGAGACAATTTTGGCTTTTAATTTGCTCAAAACATCAAGCCATAGTGAAGGTGGACTAGCACCCAAGGTCAAGGGGAGCCCTAGATATTTGATCTTAACCCACTGTGTTATGGAGAAAAACTTCCTATGGCTTGGGGTACACCACAACAGATAGAGTAACCACAAAAATCAATCCCTTCCCAATATGCAAGAGAAATAAAACATCTAACACTAAAGGATCTCGAAACATACCTTATTATGGATGGTTGATGTAGATCCCCGTTGAGTTTTTCCAATCTCGCTTGTGTTAACAATTTGCTCTCTCAACCACAGCAAAAGAGACAAGCATGCTATATAATGGTGTTATACCTACTATAGCATATATAATCAATAATGTATAAGAAATTAAAAGCATCCATGGATTCAATATTCATTTAAATGCACATCATTGGACAGGAAATATATTTCTATTAATATAAATTAGAGATTACAATAATGACAACCTCTGTCGGCATGTTTGCGAACCAGAGAAACTGAGTCCTCCACCACCTCAATCCTCCATCTCTCGATAGCAAGCTCACAAGCAAAGGCAAGCTTGGGAAGAACACCAAGTGATCCAAGGGACAAAGGGATGCAAACTCAAGTATAAGAAAGCTACGACAACAATGGACTATGGTTTTCTTGCTCTTCAATTCCTCCCCCTTCAATGTATCTAAAGGGTTCCTTATATAGTGCTTCAATGGGATAATGGAAGGTCAAATCCGAGCGATCTCGAGGCATATGGAAGGCCAAGAGACAAGTGACTCGGATCCACATCAAGGAAAACTCCAAAACATTTGTCCTTTTGCACACATCCCTATGTACGCGGGTTTAAGGGTTATAACTGCATGTATACATGAGAAAGGGTTTAAAAGTCACATATGGAAAATAACAGGTGTTTTTAGGGATGATCTTGGAAACATCAAAGGTACAAAAATAGTCCATGGGGTCCAAAGAGTCTGTAGAGGGACAGGGAAGGCCCTAAATGTGTGATCTACCATGTGTGGTAAAATCAGCTGTAACAGATGCCCCCTAATGTGTGAGGTCAGAGGGGTGATACGATGGCCGAAATACATTATAAGTCCATCCCAGAAGTGGAATGATGAAGAACCAGGTGGAAGAACCAGCCATCCAACAATATAGTACAAATATCTCTGCATATGACTGCAAGTACATACAACAGTCCCAGATACATAAGAGGACAATGGCCATGAATAGGCATGATACAAAATATGACATGTGTGGTCATCGCCATGTACAATATAGATAGATCAGAATCTCCATGATGAAGATATACAAAGGATCATGATCTCCATGAAAGCTGAAGATATACAATGGATCAAGATCTCCATAATGGCTGAAGATATCTGACATACACTGGAATCAAGTCACGAGAGTTGAAATCTCATGGACACTGGCATGATCAAGGAGGTAGCATATCAGAAATGCCACCAATCTGGAAATTCTTCTACACAACCCGCTACAATGTGAATAAAGGTGTCGAGGTCAAACATAGTAGTCAATCATCTAATTACCGATCATTGATGTATACTGTTAACAGACGCGAGATCACCCACCGATAATGAAAATGGGAATCAAGGTACTAGAGTGCAATCTAACAAGTGTGAATAAATGTGTTGAGGTCGAACACTTGAAAGAATCCATCGATCAGGGGAAATTGATGTATTCCAAAACTGTCGATGGCGAGAGAACCTATCACTGATGACTGTAAGTCTCAAGGCACTCAAATGACTCTAGAATCCTATCCCAGAATAAATGATCTAAATTTGATGGGATGGAATCTACTGGAAGGAGGGAATTAAGGCATCCCCCATCATCCAACACAAGGTACTCAGCAAAGCTGTATAATGTGGAAGGACTCGATCATAATGTGTGTGAACCAGGACAAGTACTGGGAATGGCTGACATGCAAAGTCAAGAAAACTGAGGAATGGTCGACCCAGGCTTCAAATTCCTTCGAACAAGAGCATAAAGGCGAATGGTGACTGAATGTAGGCAGCATAGACTCAATATACAAAATTGGGACATCTTTGCGACACAGGAGGCATCAACAGAGGCTCCATAGGGATTGGAAGCTTAACCAGTCGGTGGAGATAAACTCGAAGAAAAAAGTACAGCTCCCACAGTCAAACTATTAACCCAACCAATGGATCCGATATACAGTGCTCTGTTTGAAGGCAACACGACTCAATTTCTGCCAAAGATAACATCTTTTCCTATCCGGATTTTTGTTTTTTTTTATTCTTTTGGACTTTTTCAAATATTTTGAAAATCTTGAAAAAGAATAAAAGTTTTTTATAGTTACAAATATAGGAGGAGATGAGTGTCAAGGGGCAAAAAAACTAGTTCCAAGCAGTGGAACATACCTATGCTCAATACAAGGAAACATGTGTAAGATAACGACAGTACCACTCACATAGTACCACTTCTAACAACAGCATGAAGATTCCGTGATACCATGGAATGGGTTCATACTTAAGGTTAAAATGAAATGGTCATAAGGTCATGCAAATTGCAGGCGAATATGAAATCCTAACCTATATGTCAGTTCAGACGTAACACTTGCAGTAGGAATGAAAGAGTCGAAACCTCAGAGAGAGCATACAAAAACATGGACCCTACATGAAAATAATATTAGTCCAAAACAGCCCAAAATAGTTAATAAAGAATCCAAACTATAGGATATAGGGAGGAATGATCATGACTACTTCACCCAAAGGAAATAATGCAGTGACCGATGGGACATAAAAAGGAAAGTAAGGTGTAGACCCAAAATTCACGCATCCACTACCACCCCTGTGAGGGTGAACACCAGTGTAAATACCGAGAGAAGGGAGTCAACATCCTCCATAAATGGAGTAGAGGGCGGAATGTGACTACTCCCAAATCTATGAGCATGTTAAGGGGCTGTGATGCCCCCAAGTCTGACACCAGGGTCTGTACTAGGACCAAGGATGGGTGATAGGATACCAGGCATGCTGAACATAAAAGGACCCAAACTCAAGAGAGCATAAATATACTCAAGTAACCGTGATCCCAAAGGCCAACTAGCACACAAAGAGTGCACTCCTAAGATAATCTACAACCAAAATACAAGAAAACCAAGGGGAGGATATGTGAGCTCCCGAAAGCAGCAGGTATGTCTCGCCTATGAGAGGCTCAAAACTCCCATACACTACAAGCAGAGGTACGTAACCAATTATAGTGGCCCTCATCTTCAACGCATAAAGTGACTATGTTGTCCGACCTCTACCTTGCTAGGACACCTACAGAATAACCTCTGCAAGTACCCCCTGCGATACCTAGGTAAGGCAACTAAGGTCACCCCAATATAACCAATGCTCAGGTGGACAATCGCAGGCGGGATCGATCGTATGGGCAGGATAGCAAAGCCCAAAACTCAAAAGAGTCCCCAGACATGAATACGATCTTGGAAATATCTCTGGTGCTCACAAAAAGTAACCAGGGGTCATCCCAGTCACAATCACGTGCACTGCCTTGTGCTTAACTCTCGTGTAAGAGGAGCGTCCTGAGAAACACTAATTATACCAAGGATTTCACTATCTCACCTGGACAAACACCTACTTGTTTTGTTTAGTGGTTTTGGAGAATTGACTCACAATGAACTATTCCAAGACCCTAAAACCTAGTCTTGTTGGTGCACCCTAGAAAATAAAAGATTGTAATTCATTTTATTATGTGTTGATTTTAATTGGTTGTAATTACTCAAAGGGTAAATGGATGTGAAACTAATGAAGTTATGACTCAGCAGTGAAATAAAAGTGCACACCTAACAAGCACTGCCAAGTGCAATGCATAGAATGAAGAACAGGGTATGACACTACATGAGATACATAAAAAATAATTCCTTTCTGAATGCCAATGCAATCCTTCCTATCTGAAAGCCTAGATATTACTCTCATCCAAGCAATCCAATGCAAGTACCTCCTCAAATCCATATGCAAAAAAATGCAACTACTTTGTATTTTTCAATATAAAAGAATGGAAAATGCAATAAAAGTCATCTAAAACTCCCAGTCTCTACAGCAAGTATAAAACACAAGCCCAGTAAGACACCAAGACAAAAAGAGTAATGCACTAAAGGCAAAACAAAAAGGATAAATGACTAAAACTAATTTCAAAAAAAATTCAATGAAAAAGCGGTCTCTGGTCACAAAAGAAGCATCCAACAGACAACATCAGAACCTAGGAAGACCCAACCACACTCACAACCCACCCAACAACTTCCCACAACATCAAACTCAACCAAAAGGGAGGATGTACACGACTGTTTAAAGAACAACTGCATATGTACATGACTTTTGGCCAAAAAGGTACATGTATATGCGGATTTTGGCCAAAAACCTGCGTGTATACGCGACTGTTGGCCAAAAATCCGTGTATGTACGTGACTTTTGGCCAAAAACCTACGTATACAGAGAAGACAGTGGTAAAAATTAGGCCAAGGGTCAAACCAATAAAGGGGAGTGTCAATGGATGAACATACTATAAAATGCAACATAGAAACAAGGAGAAACAAAGAGCAAGTCAATAAGATCAAGCACATTGTGTCCCCAACCCCAAACAAAAACAAGGAACTTCCCCAGCGGAGCCGCCAATTCTGTTACAGAGAAAAACTTCCTATCGCTTGGGGTACACAACAACAGATAGAGTAACCGCAAAAATAAATCCCTTCTCAATATGCAAGAGAAATAAAACATCTAACACTAAAGGATATCGAAACATACCTTATTCCGGATGGTTGATGTAGATCCTCGTTGAGCTTTTCCAATCCCGCTTGTGTTAACAATTTACTCTCTCAACCACAACAAACAAGACAAGCATGCTATATAATGGTGTTAGACCTACTCTAGCATATATAATCAATAATGTATAAGCAATTAAGAGAATCCATGGATTCAATATTCATTTAAATGCACATCATTGGACAGGAAAAGATTTTTCTATTAATATAAATCAGAGATTACAAGAATGACAACCTCTGTCGGCACGTCTGCGAACCGTAGAAACTGAGTCCCCCACCTGGGCCTCCACCACCTCAATCCTCCATCTCTCGATAGAAAGCTCACAAGAAAAGGCAAGCTTGGGAAGAACACTAAGTGCTCCAAGGGACAAAAGGATGTAGACTCAAGTATAAGCAAGCTATGGCAACAATGGACTATAGTTTTCTTGCTCTTCAATTCCTCCCCTTTCAATGTATCCAAAGGGTTCCTTATATAGTGCTTCAATGGGGTAATGGAAGGTCAAATCCGAGTGATATCGAGGCATATGGAAGGCCAAGAGACAAGTGACTCGGATTCACATCAAGGAAAACTCCAAAAAAATTGGCCTTTTGGACACATCCCGATGTACGCGAGTTTAAGGGTTATATCCGCGTGTATACATGAGAAAGGGTTTAAAAGTCATGTATGGAAAATAACAGGTGTTTTTAGGGATGATCTTGGAAACATGAAAGGTACAAAAATAGTCCATGGGGTCCAAAGAGTCTGTAGAGGGGTAGGGAAGGCCCTAAATGTGTGATCTACCATGTGTGGTAAAATCAGCTGTAACACACTGAGCAAAGCCAAAGAAGCCCAAAGTTTTAGAAATTTGAAGCATTTTCGTATGATCCACATTCCACCCATAAACCGCACTTTTTTCCTTATTAATCAAGGCTCCAGAAATAGAACATAATTTTTGAAGAATACCATTCAAGGCATGAGCAATATTTAATGAAGCCCCTCCAAGGAGAAGAGAATCATCGGCAAAGAGTGCATGATTGATGGGCTCCACCCCTCTAGTAGCCCTAATTCCTGGAATAATACCGACAACCATTTCAATAGACAACTTTCTGCTTAAACCTTCAGCCATCAGAATGTACAGGAAGGGTGACAAAGGACACCCTAGACGCAATCCTCTGGATGCTTGAAATTTTTTTGCAAGTCTACCGTTGATAAGGGGAGCTATCCAAGGTATGTCTGTGCATTATTTTATCAAACTTACAAACTCCACACTGAATCCAAAGGTGAGTAGAACTTGATAAATAAAGGAGAGATTGACACAATCAAAAGCATTTTTCATATCAATTTTAATAATCATACCTCTCTCTTTCCTTTGGAAGGTGGAATGAATGGCCTCTTACACTTGAATCACATTGTCTATTATATGCCGACCTTTAACAAAACCCCCTTGCTGAGGAGAGATTAAAGAACCCAGCAAAGGCTTTAATCTGTTAGCTAAAAGTTTAGCCAAGATTTAATAAGAGGAATTAGAAAGAGAGATAGGTCAAAACATATCAAAGGATGTAGGGTTAACTTCCTTGCAGGTCTATCACATCAAATTCAGCGACACATAAGCCTAGAGATGTTCCAAAAATACGAAGATGCGCTTACTAAAGATCTATAAGTGGAGATGGACGAAGACTTCCTAGCATATCCCACGGATACTAGACCCGAAGAATAACTCGAAATCATGCAGAAATAATTGAAAGAGCTAAACCTTAAGAATCAGGATATCTGGTGCATGAAATGCTCAACGGCAGGACATTCAAAAGATAACTGTCGACAATACGTCAGCCAACAGGACGTTTGATTTGTGCAGACAAAGTGCTTTTGTGACATCTGCCAAGAACATGGAGAACACACAACAAAGGATTGCCCATATAACATGAAAAACGGTAAAGCATCTTGGTGTGCTATCTGTGAAGTGAAAAGTCACGCCACGATCGACTGTCACATAAACTTGAAAAATCGACAAAACTACCAAGCAGTCTACCAGGAAAACACAGTCATGCAGAACAACGATAACAATCAGTAAAACAATACTTAAAATGAACAGAATAATCAAAGGTATGAAAGTCGTCGATATGAGCACTGGTTCGGCAATCGACGTGGAGGATATGGAGGTCGAGGTCGATTCTCTGGGAATCGCGACAACTGACCATGTTGGCCCATCCAATGTTTCACATGATACAAAGAAGGGAATCGATATGCAGACTACCCATACAAGGACAGAACTGATTTAAAATTTTGTACTAGCTATGGAGCAGGGATCACTCATTAGAGGATTGCCCTACTATGCTTGATAAAATCAATAAAAAAAAATATTAATGTCTTATCGTGCATTCAAAAATATGATATAATCAATACAAATAATCTGCATATAGTAACCCGACAAGGGACAAAAATTGGGAATGATAATACACATATAAGCAAAAATAAAATAAAATAATGATTACCCTAACCAAGCTAAACAAAAACAACTGTATAAAGACGCAATGAATATATTTAAAGAATTTGCTCGACAAGAAGAAGCTGATGATAATTGACAAAGCACAGTTAAAGAATTAATATGATTAGTACAAGATGATAAAGCGGTGTCTCAATTCATTGACTTATTGTATAAAATGAAACACAACAATAATACAGAAAAACAAACAAAAAATACCTGCATTCTAAATCAGAAGGACAAAAGTGATGCCGACCCACTTGTCGACCTAGAAATTGAAGGATACCATGTCCGAAAATGAAACACAACAAGATGATAAAGCGGTGTCTCAATTCATTGACTTATTGTATAAAATGAAACACAACAATAATATAGAAAAACAAAAAAAATATTTGCAGTCTAAATCAGAAGGACAAAAGTGATGCCGACCCACTTGTCGACCTAGAAATTGAAGGATACCATGTCTGAAAAGTTGTGCTCGACTTCGAGTCACAAGTCACAAATTATGACTCATGACACTTGGGAACAATTGGGTAGACCTCAACTATACGAGTCAAGAATATACCTGAAATTAGTTAACCAAGGTCTGATTGAACCTATCGGAGTTTGGAGAAATGTCGACATGACCATAAAAGGAATATCGACCAAAGTTGACTTTGAAATTACTGACCCTAAGGAAGGATCCATTTCCTTCCCAGCGTTAGTAGGTCAACCTTGGAAAAGAAAAATGAAAGCATCGATATCCTTAGAAAAGGAAAGGATAAAACTAAAAGGGAATGGACAAAAAGTCATAGTACCTATCCATCCATCCCAAGGAGAACCTTGGATAGAACCTATTGATGAAGAAATCGGCATCCGACAATTATATCAAATACAAAACAATGAAGACTACATAGAACCCAATGTCTATGGTGAAATTCACTTAGGCAATCAAGATTCAGTAGGATACAATTCAGACGCAGAATTATATGATTGGGAAGTCGAGAACTATGAAACACAAGCAAGAGGTTGCTGGACCATTCAAATAGTGTAGAAGAAACCATTCCAACAATGCTTCTTGGTGTCCATCATCCCAAAAATATTTGAGAAGAAAACTACGAAATATCCTACCCTAAAACCATCAAATGTAAATATCAAACAAAGCCCAAGATACAAAGAAAGAGAATCACCAGTTATGCATATAGAACAAGTATCCAGAAACATTGGTGAACATGGCTAACTACAGAGCTTAGTGGAAACCTTCACAGGACAAGATGCTAGATGGTGGGATACCCATCAATCCATATTCCAGGCATGGAC
Source organism: Pseudotsuga menziesii (assembly GCA_001517045.1). Lineage (NCBI taxonomy): Eukaryota > Viridiplantae > Streptophyta > Pinopsida > Pinales > Pinaceae > Pseudotsuga > Pseudotsuga menziesii. Next base: position 485,424 of record LPNX011115872.1, on the reverse strand, counting down.
AACAAATTTGACCTACTTTATAGAAAGATTTGGAGGAAAAAAGTTAACCAATCAAGCTCAAATACCTATTTTCATCCAAGGGCAGGATCCAGAAGACCACATAAGAACATGTGAAAAAGAATGGAAAAGACTTGGGTATAAGGATGAACGTACATGGCCACACCTGTTTCCATCGATGCTATCCGACTTACCAAACAAATGGTACAAAATGGAAGAAGCTCGGGGTGAAACATTCCTATGGCATGAACTAAGAGAGAATTTTATCAAAGATTTTAGCTTTATACCACAAGATGAAAAGTTAGTCGAAACTGTAAAACAAATCAAGGCATTTATAGAACCGAACGGGAACAAAACCCTACAACATGATCGACCGACAATAAATTGCAATAATATACAAACCAAGACAACACCACAATTGATGAGACTACAAATGGAAAATGAAAATCCGGAAGGCAAAAGCTTTCGATGGAAATCATATCATTCAAAAACAACGAAACCAATTCACATAGTACTCAAAGTTGAGACAGTCGAAGACACCGATCGAATGACTGCATTAGAATTTCCTGCCACATTTTCATAGTTTAAAGAAGGGATCTGACCAATCAATGAAGCTAAAGCACTAGAATTGTTAGATGCTAAAGTAAAAACTAAAGAATTTGACATTTCAAGTGATGATCAACCAAAAATGGAAAAAATTGGAGAGTACTAGAGTGAAGAACAAACAACATAAATAGTAAACTTACTAAAAGAATTCTAGGATGTATTCTCTAGAGACTACAAAGATCTCAAAGTTCTAGTCCATGAAATGGGTGAAATGAAGATCGACATTAAACCTGATGTCTGACCTGTAAAGAAAATACCATATAAATCAGCTCATAAATACAAAGAGATAGTCAAGAAAGAGATTGATAATATGCTTGCAGCAGGAATTATCTACCCTATTGACCAATCAGAATGGGAAAGTCCAATGGTTGTTCAACCAAAGAAACATGATCCAACCAAGATAAGGATCTATGTCGACTTTGGAGACTTAAACAAAGTTACATTAACAGACCAATTTCCAACACCTTATGCAGATGAAATCTTAAATGATGTCGCAGGACATGAATGCTACTCATTTACAGATGGATTCTCAGGTTATAACTAGGTACCAATAGCCAAAGAAGATCAGAAAAAGACAACATTCGTATGTGAATTTGGCTCATTTTCTTACAGGGTTATGCCTTTTGGACTAAAAAACGGACCTGTAGTATTTTCGAGAATTGTGGTCAAAACATTTCAAGAATATATTTACAAAATGATGGCAGTGTATTTCGATGATTGGACTATATACTCTATGTTGAAATATCACTGCAAATGGCTAAGGCTCATGTTGGAATGATGCCAACAAATCTAGCTATCTCTGAACATAAAGAAATGCATATTTTTAACCCCTATAGGGATACTATTAGGACACATTGTCTGCAAAGAAGGCATCAAGGTCGACTTTGCAAAAATAAAAATTATCCTCGACTTAAAACCACCGATGAACCAAAAACAAGTCAGGGTACTACTTGGTCATACAGGATATTATAGTAAATTCATAAGATACTACTCGGATATTACATATCCATTGGAAGAACTATTAAGAGAAGATCAGGAGTTCGATTGGACAGAGGAATGCAACATATCATTCGAAACACTAAAAAGGAAGCTAGTCAAAGCACCCATTCTAATATTTCCAAACTGGTCGACCAAATTCCATGTACACATTTATGCATCAGGCCTAGCAATAGGAGCAATCCTAACTCAACCAAGGGACGATGGAATGGACTACCCTATAGTTTACAGCATCAGAAAATTAAATAAAGTAGAAAGAAACTACTCGACAACATAGAGAGAAGCATTAGGAATGGTTTTTGCACTACAGAAGTATCAACATTACCTACTAGCCAATTTGTTTATCTTTTATACCGACCACCAAGCACTAAAATACCTTGTAAATAAACCCTTACACCATGGGAGAATTTGTCGATGGCTACTTCTATTCCAAGAATTCGAATTCAAAGTTGTTGTTAGACTGGGAAAATTAAATGTCGGACTCGACCACTTATCACGAATCGACACAAGAGAGGAACCGACAGGAGTTGAAGACAACCTACCAGATGCACATTTATTTCGAATAGAAGCAGTCCCAGTAGAACTAGAGGAAATAGCTCAATTCTTAGAAAATGGACAAGCACCAAAGGGCATGAGCACGAAGAAGAAACAAATTTTAGACATGAAAGTTGTACCTTATAGTCTCATAAATGGATTCTTATATAAAATGGGCCTGGACGACATCCTCAGAAGATGTGTACTAGAACATGAAAGAAATAATATTATGAATGAAGCACACTATGGACCACCGGGAGGACATTTTCAAGCAGACACAACTGCCAAGAAAATCCAACAGTCGGGATTATGGTGGCCAACAATTCACAAAGACTGTAAAAATTTTGTAAGCCAATGTGACAAATGTCAATGACTGGGTCGACCTCTGCATAGTACAGAAATGCCCTTAATATTAGTAAACCCAAGTTTGACATTTGAAATTTGGGCCATCGACTTCATAGGACCATTCCCCATACTGGAAAAAGGAATAGGTGTAAGGTACATAATAACTATAGTAGAGTATGTAACCAAGTGGGCAGAAGCAAAACCAATTGAAACATGTTCCAGTGACATAGNTGGATGTCCAATAACCCTAATCAGTGACCAAGGGTCACACTTTATTAATAAAACCATTAAAGCACTAACAGATCAGTTCCAAATTGACCACCGACGTAGTACGGTTTATCACCCTTAGTCGAATGGAGCAATTGAGGCATTCAACAGAAAATTAACAAAAGGCCTAGCAAAAATCTGTAACACCAACAAAGATGACTGGGACGAGAAGATACCTGCAGTACTATGGGCTTATAGAACTGTATACTAGCATTTGACAGAGCAAACACTATTCTGACTAGTCTATGGACAGGAAGCAGTTGTTCCACTACATTTTTTATAACAAACACCTATTATAGCACAAATTCTACATGTCGATGTTGAACAAGGAAGGAAGGACCGAATGATGCAATTAAACAAGCTAGAAGAACACCGACTGATTGCTCTACAACACCAAGATATCCAAAAGCAACAACAAAAGGCATGGCACGATCGTAATATCAAAAACAAAAACCTGTTGGCAGGGGACCTTGCCCTACTATACAACAGTCGAGTAAAAGGAAAATCCAAAAATCTACATACATAATGGATGGGACCCTACGTTTTCGAAGAGATTCATTCCAACAGATCAGTTCAAATAAGGACATTACAAGGCATAGTATTTAGGAAGCTTGTTAATGGTGCCCGACTAAAGCGGTACATAAAAAAAAATGACCATAACAGTCAAATAAAAACTATAAAAATCTAAAAATAACAAAATAGAACCAACACCCATAACCCAAGATGACAGTAAATCAATGCTTCAACAGTCGACATCAAACCCATTGACATAACACCATTGACCGCTCACATGATTGACATTAACCAATGACCCCGAAGGTCACATCACACCTTCATGACTACGAGCGCCAAAATCAAATCACCATTAACGCAAACTCAAGTGACCACGCTGGACCATCACTTCCGCCATTAATACACCCATCAACAGAAACATCAAATGCCCCACCTATAAATACTGGACCAAAGAATGATCATTTACAGTATTTTGAATAGAGAGAGCAATTTAGAAAATCAAAAATTGAGAACCGAGAACCTCTAAGAAAATTCAAACAAAGAACTGACAAAATGGCACCAAAACAAACCAGAGCCACAACAAAAACAAAGGAACTACAATATGTTGAAACCCCACTAATGAGGAGGCTAACAAACATAAAGAACGCTAAGGTCCAAGAGACCCCATTGGCAAAAACATGGGCCGAAATCAAGGAATGGGCCTATGTCGATAAGAAACCAACACAAGTAGTAGAGAAGGTAACTGCAGCTCTATCATGAACTACATGAACACATCGTTCATGGCAAGTTTTAGAGGAACAAAAGAAACGACAGTGAAGTTCATTATCAGCCGGTACCACAACGGGAGATTCTACTTCAACAGACTAGTCGAGATCTCTGGCGAAGTCATTTCTAAACTGGCTGGTCTATCCAACCAAGGTGACCAAGTCCCAGTCGGCATAAAAGAAGGGTTGGTAGAGCGATTAACTGGAACACCATTGGGAAAGAATTCAAAAGGGATAATGATTAGCTAGATACAAGCCCGGATGCCACAAATTGTGGCCAAAATCATAGCAATAGGCCTTACACCCATAAGTCGGGGAAGTGACCTAAAACTAGATATGCTAGAAGTAGTGGATACTATAGCCGACACAGGAAAAGTATACATATGGGCTCAGTATGTCGCTAACATGCTCAAGGGCATCTGTGAGAAATGTCAAGAATCGAGAGGGATTATAAGGTTCTCATCCCTGATAATATGGATAGTAATGTACTACTTATGCCCAGTCAGGAACAAGCAGTTCCAAGAACCCAAAAAATTACATATGTGGAGGTTCAAACCATTTGCCCAGACTGGAACACTGAAGGAACTGGAAAATGGCAAAGTATTGTTGGAAAATTGGTTCCAATAGCTCAAAGTTCAGACGACCAGATGGAGGGTGCCCCAGGACATCCGATGAAGTCTGCCAAAAACCGCACACATCCAACTAGAGCTTGACCATACTGTGGTTTGGTATATGCAGGGTGCAAAGGAAAAATCAAAGACTCTCGGCTACTATCCAACAATCGAAGAGATCTTCCATGAACTAGCTCAATAGTCTAGCACAAAACTGTCGATATCAGCAAAAGCCAAGGAAGTAACCCTAGCAATAGAAGAACCATTAATAGACCAGGAAAAGGAAGAAGATTATGAACTTTGACTACACATCAGCACCTTCGTGTCAGAGGAAACACCAGCAGAGGATACCAACTGACTTCAAATCACAATCATACCACCAATAGCCCAAAGGGAAGGTACATAGACAGAGCAACAGGTAGCCAATCCAGCTGAGAAAAGTGTTAGCCCAGTACAACAACAGGAGGAAGGGGAAGAATTGGGAGACATTGAGTTCGATAATCCTGAGTATGACATAACCAAAGAAAAAGTCAAAAATCTAGCAAAGGAAATAGCAGCAGCAAGAAATAAAGCAATTTAGACAAAAAGGAAGGGGAAGTGCAAGCTGATCCTTTCAGAATCAGAGTATGAATAGGAACTGTTAGCTACTGCGGTCGACATCATAGAAGACGTCATAGCAAACAAAGTTCCGGTCGAGACGTAGTTCCAAAGATTTGTCGAAGCAGGAGCACGACAAGGTCGACCGAAAAGGTAAAAAGTACAAACACCTCAATGGCTGAAAATATTGTTGACTTAGTATCAACACCTCCACCCCCATCTCCAACCCAGATCACACAGGAATAAATTCCAAAGCTACCCTCCATAAGCCCAGTCGACATATGCAAAAATTCTATGCCGGAAACCTTAAAGGAGAGGTTCAACCAAGACAGAGACTTCCAGGCATACATTGAAAAACTACCTGAGTTACTTACCTCTGTCCAGAATATCACCACCAAGTGTCCTCTGTTCGAAGCTGGTTGATCAAGATAGTTCGTTCCTCCACAACCTGGCCAAATACCCCATAAGCCGAGGTCTGTGGGAATTTTAAAATCAGCATTTGTGAGGAACCCCGACAAGATAGCTCAAGTTGTCGTAAGTCGAACCTCCTCCTTTACCCCAACCAACATCGCACCCCCTCCACCAGCCAATGAACTAGCAAGAGATAGGGAAGAAGAGAACCTGGAATAAATCAACCGGGTTATGTTCCAACATCCCAGAGGATTCACCCCCACAAGTCGAATACCTGACACCTAACCACATCCCTACCACAACAATCACACCTGACCATTCACCATCACCACCACTACTCCCCAACCCAGAATATGCACCTGAGCCACCTTTACCTGAACCATCAGTACCAGAAACATCTGTATCTGAACCCTCTGCACAAAATCCCCCAGATACACAACCAGCTGCAGAACTCATCCCATAGACCCAACTAGAAGTACCACTGACCGTTGCATACCAGCAACCAGACAATCCATTACCAGAAAATCAACCACAGGGAAGTCTAACCCTTACAGATGCATAAGCATAGCAACAAGCAGAACAACATACGCATAAGAGTAAGAGAGACAGGAAGAAGAAGGACCACCAAAAAGAGTCACAAGCGGCAATGGTCCACATTATCCAACTTGGGTCGACCACTGTAGTCAACGCAACAAAGCTAAAAGATGGAGAGTTGGGACAACTCTTAGAAACTCTAGCCATTGAAGCAAAAACAAGAAGCCAGACTAGACGAAAGGAGCTCAATGACATTGAGAAGGAACAAGTCGAGTTTCTCTTAAAATGCAAAAACCTAGCACATTCTGTGATACCAGGACCGATGGAGGCCGACACCGACAAGCCCCTGGAAAAGGCATATCAGTTGTTTGAAAGCATGGTGTCGACCCTACATGTACAGATGCAAAACAAAAGAGAAGAACAAAGAGAAGAAACAGTTAGATTACTGACACAGCAGCACACAGCCTTCTCAGAAGCTTACAAAGTGTTTCAAGATCACATGGAAGAGTCTGTCATAACAGAAGGGGTACTACAGGACTGGCCTGCTTATTATGGGCATGTCTTCCAGTAGACCTAACAGACTCGACAACAAATTCAAGCACTAGAAAAGAGAAAGAGCACGGAAGAAGCATTGATAAGCACTATCCAAGATCAAATCATGCTAGAGACAGCCAAATTACAGAGGCTCGAGCGACAAGCACACCAGTTGGTACAGCAGGCACTCCCAAGCTTGGACAAATTAGACACCATCTGCTCATAGATGAAAAGGCTTCTAGAGACAACCGAAGAGAAAGACCAATTTATGGGTCCCAACATGGAGAGGATAGAAAACCTTTCCATTCAGGAGAAGATGTCGACACTATCAAGCATTACAACATTGACCATCGACATCTAGAAAGTACTTCAAATTTGTACAGAATTCCAACACCAACTGGTCATTACAGTAGAAGCAATCATTGAAGTCTGTATACTAAAACGACCAACCATCCGACTTCACATCCCATAAAATACAAACAAAAAAATAACTACTTTAGACAGCTAGTATTTATAGCCCTTGGGAGGATAGGGATGCTTGAGAAAATAGTGGATGAGCTGGAAGGGAGATCCTACTATGGGGGATCTCGAGTCTAGGTGGTCCACAAGAGTAGGGATGAGGCTGCCATGAAGCTTTCCTTCGAGAAGCTTCATGAATCTTCTCTTTTTCCTTTTCAAACTCAAGCACTTCTCTGTCGCTATGTAGACAAAGTGTTACCAAGGAGGAACCTCTTATTGATCAAAGAGTAAAGGTAGTGGCACTGCTCATTGTTAAGAGACAAGAGGAGTCCTAAAGAGGGTAACGCCTATTGCAAAAAGGAAATAAGCGGTGGTGGACTCAGGTATGAAAAATAGGAGTCTGGGCCAATGTTCAACTTCACATTTTGGGGATTGAAGGCAATTCCTGATGTTTTGAGCCTCAACACATGATGGTGATGAGAATTATGTGTAAGAGAATGCCCCCCAAAGCATGAGGCTAGAGGGATACGATAGGTGAGAGCTTTGTAAGAGCAAGTTATCACTTCGAGGTAAGAAATTGTTTGATAGAAGATCATCATCAACCTGGCTTCTACAATACATTAGTATTTTTTGACTCATATCCAAATGAATCCTCATCATGGCTGCAGACCAATACAAGGCAAATCCATGAGAGAGATGAATAAACATGGCTACTAGAATAAAACGTAGATACATGTGAAGAAGACTCAAACTTGGACATAGCTACCAGAGATACAACGTAGATCTATGTGATATGGACACAAATTTGAGCACAACCATGACCATACAAATGTGGATCCATGCTAGGACTTATACAAAATACTCCATCACAACCCGGGGAAAGCAATGAGCACTTAACAAATATTCAAGGTCTTCATCTCTTCTTCCACAAAGTACGAATCTATCCATGTGATTACAATGTACTGACGTTGAAGATTACCGGTCAATGATGAGAACCATTAACAAGTGCGAGGGAGATCACCATTGATGTCGATGATTCCCAAGGTACCCTAGTACAATCTCCTAAGTGTGAATAGATGATCTAATGTCGAACACTCAGTCGAATCTCTCGATTAAAGGTCAATGATGTGAACCTATGTCAAAAGCGAGAGAATCTGTCATTGATGCATAAAGATCTCAAGGTACCAATTTGTTTCTAAGACCACTTCCTGGATTATGAGCTGAAGTTGACAGGAATAGTCTCGTCGAAGGAGGGCCCTGATCAATCCCACATCGACAACACGAAACTTGGAACAAAGTTCTCGAATTTTGAGTATTATGTAACTATAGGAATGACTCAAAGGTAACTGGCACAAAATTTTAAACTGCTGATGCAAAATATCATCATGACTTCCCTTTGAATATCGGGTGGCACGGTTGAAGACTTGGCAACATTGACTTGACCAGGCAGATACCAAAACACAATGCGATGGTGGACGATGCATTCTTTGAAAGACTCAAAGGAGTGACATGACTCATAAAAGTGGATCAACCTAGAAGAAAACTGAATACCCAATTGACAAAATGAAGTGTAGATAAGTTCCATGTTCAAAGGTGACTAATAACTGCCATTTATTGCAAATGAGATAGTTCCCTTTCCTTAATTTCCCCATCGTTATTGATGAGTGCCTCTTTTCATTTCTACGAGTTTAAAGAGGGTAACAAACACTTGTTGTAGATTATCCTAAGATAAGTCCATTCTCATATGTTTCATGAACCTGAGAAAGGAGGGGTTCATTTCCAAAAAGAGGGTCTCTCAGTGTTTACTTTAACGACTCCGTTGAAAGTTAACTCGGTATCGTTCATGTTTAGAGAGTGTGAACAAAAATGGAAGAAGACTCCAAAGGGTCCTTTTTCATATGATTTAGTCCCTAGGGCTCAAGAAAGTATAAAATAATGCCCAAAAGAACTATTCCAGTCATAATTAGCTGGAGTACTCATTTTTCATAACTTGTCAATCCAAACCGAAAAAGAGATAAACTATCGTTGAAAACACGACTCTTCAAGTACTTTTACGAGCATAAAGAAGACAAGTTCACTCGACAATCTTTTCACATTTAAAGAGTCTAAAAAGAGCTTAAATATGACTCTATTAAGGTTTCTTTTCATGACGAAAGGTTCAACGAATCTGAAAAGAAGCGAAAGTTGACTCATGATGTTGGTAATAGGCTTTAAAGAGTACAGCAAAAATGTCGAAATTAGCGCTCAATGACTTTTTCCATTTTATGGAGGTGTGAAAAATTCAAAAACAAACTCACTCATAACCAAATACTTTAACTTTCATCCCCTGCAAAAACCTTTTAAAAGACAATTAGCTCTCCAAAATATTAAAAAATGAGTTTTAATGACTATATAAAAGGGTATTTTATTAAAAATAATTAAAAGTGATTAAAATAATAATAAAACCCACAAATATATCATTTAAAAACCAATGAAATGGTAAAAAACATACCATTTTACTATTTACCAAGTTGGAGAGCCATTTTGGAGCTATTGGTGCGCAAACTTCAGGTAAAGATTCTGGAGCCATCGACCATTTGTTTTTTGATTCGTTAGTCTTAGGTAGGAGCTAAACCTATGCCTAGCATTTTGATGGTTGTATTTTCCCTTTCTAGTTAATTTTTTGGGTGTTTTGAGGTTTTTACCCTAGGATAAAAAACGCTCGGCGAGTAACGCTCTTTCCTTTTGCGAGAAAGGCGGTGCCCAAGCAAAACCACGTAATCCATGTCGATTGAGGAGGTGCCACAGATTGCTCCCAAAAACTCAACAGCCAAGCCAAAAGAGTGCTTTTAAATTATTTTCAATGGTTGGATATGTATTCTAATGCCTCAAATTTGATTTTTGCACAACAGAATTTCAACCAAAAATTCGACACCTTGCATGTCTGAAATTTGACACTTCTCTGTCGCATTTTCGACACATACACTTTTTTTTGTTGTCGGTGGAGTAACGTCAGAACTTCGACATTCTACTAATGTGGGTCGAAGATCTGCCACAACATTGTGTCACATATTTGACCATTTTTCCTTCCATAGTGGCAATCAAAATTGCATAAACTGTCGAAAATCTAACGTCCTCCGACCCTTGAAGTGTCGACCTTCCGATGGATAGAAGTGCCGTAGGAATGGCGATGTCATCAGTATTTTTATCCAGAGAGTGTCAAAAATACGACGCCATCCGACACTGGAAGAGTCGGCCTTCCGACATGGTTTGACACTTTAACCGTCGGTCGTCCGACAGGCGAAATCATTGGAATCATCACAAGGCCGTTGGATGGGTTTACAGGAGTGTCGAAAGAACATCAGAAAAGCGACGCCAGTTGGTGGATTTAAAAAAAAAATCCCAGGATTTCACTTACCCCCACATGGTTGCAACCTAGAATTTGACCATTGAAAGAAACTTGTTTGGACCAGACATTGGTGAGTTGACAAGCAGCTCAGATGATCGAGCAAAGGTTAATATGTGGAGTGTGTCAAAGGGCTTAAAGAGAGAGACTTTCATTCAAAATTGTCAGACAGTTTGGGAGCTAAGTTTGAGAATACAAGTGAGAACAAACCTGAGTTTGAGATTACAGGCAAGAAGAATCAGCAAGTTTCTGAACAGTCAGTGATGGATTTGAGAGAAAACACTAAAGAGCTGCCAATTTGGTCAAATATCTCTGAGCAACATGGTTCATTGTTTGCAGTCAATTCCTCTTAAGTCATGGATTGCAGGCCTGCAGAAAACAAGTATGTTGAGTATGTTCCCATGATTGGGGCATGTTCCAGTAAAGGTACCTCACCATTATTCTGAGATTTTTCCCTGTATAAAAGACAGCTATTAGAATTTTTCCCTAACTGAACTATCTTAAATGTTGTTTCATATAAAACCCAAAAAAAAGTAAAAACAAAACTAAGTTTAAACTTGCAATACCTTACTCTCTTGTAGAAGGTGTTGATGTCCTTGTCCAAGGTATCAAGAAGACTAATAGCCTGTATAACCATGTTATCCACTCTATTGACATTGAATTTCACATTGGCTCTATTGTAGTTGTGCCCAAGACCCAATTGAGCCTTCTCCAAGTCTATGTGATTCAATATATGTGATTTCAACTCAATGGCAGACAAGCTTTCTAAATATACTGTGTTGTTACATAAGGGTATCTAAACCAAACAAGAATTTAGAAAAGTCACTTCCTATCTGATTCAGAAAAGACTTGTACTAACAACCACTTAATGGAAGATTAGCTCGAAGTCATAGCTGAGTGATGTAGACACTAGTTATGCTCTTCTTGTTGTATTGTTGGTTTAGATATTAGGACTCTTTTGATGATTCTGTATTGATGACAAATTGAGTATCCTAGAGAATACGTAAGGAAGACTTTTAATAGTTTTCTTAAATTTCTTTATTTTTGAATGATGGACAACAAAACAGTATCCAACACACTTGAATCCTTGCAGGACTAGTCAAATGTATATTTTTATTTATTCCTTGGGAATATCAAATATAGTGATTTTAAAACACATCTCAGAGAACAAAGAAATCATGGATCTGATATAAATCTAAGTTAATAAAGAATTAAAAGACACTTATGGGAAATTGACTTCAACTTGACAACTGTTAGAATTGACCCTGACTGAACTATCTTAAATGTTGTTTCATATAAAACCCAAAAAAAAGTAAAAACAATACTAAGTTTAAACTTGCAATACCTTACTCTCATGCAGAAGGTGTTCATGATGTCCTTTTCCTTGTCCAAATACAATAGAGACAACAATTTAACTTCCCAAAGCTAAATCACTATGTATCCTTGCTCAACTGCCTTTCGAAGATAGCGATTCCCTCTGTCGTTACTTAGACAACAAAATAGTGACAAGTGGATCCCTGGGAGAGGCTGTCAATGCAGGAAAAACATTGATCTCCCTTATAACCCAATTTATCCAAATTTATCATGCATTTCCCTTTGTAATTTATTATATAGGCTTTCCATTTTAATGCTTTCTGTTGTTGTTGTGTTTTCTACAGGCTGGGAGCATGAGTTTATAGCATCCAATCCTTTTGCAGCTAGGGAATCCCTTTATTTTCCTGGAGAGATGGCAACAGAGCTTTTATGAAAGATTTATTTATAAGAAGACCAATGATCAGTGGGTCAATGCCTTTGATGAAATGAATGGAGTCTATGAAGGCTTTGGCTGCTAAAACAAATAGATATTGAAGTCGAGATATCTCACGGTCTAATAATAAAGTATTTGCCAGAAGAAGAGAAACTCTATAAGGCTTCACAATTGCTTTTTACTACAAGCAAACATAATTTTCTATTATAACCAGCATTGGTGGCTAAGTATTAAGCACAATGATTACCATCTAACTACTTTGTATTAGCTATTATGCACGAGGCAAGGAATGCCTTATTGTCTATGACTTCATACAAAGAGGCAATCTTTAAGAGGGCCTTCATATTGAAGAGCATAAACCAATGATTCCATATAAAGGCTGGTTTACAATGGCTATGGAGTTGCAAGAGCATTAGATTGGCCCACTTTTGACAAGCAAAATGAAGCCCACGAAAAAGTTGATCACAAAAATAAATTGTATGTTTTTTCAAAGTTTTTGCTTAAAACTCCTACTCTAGCTTTGTTAATGCATTCTAATGATATAGGCTTGCCTATGGATTCATAGGGGAAACATATCAAATATATTACTATTTCTTCTTTAGATTTATGGTAAAATGATGGGTGAATTCTAGGGTTTCATGCACATGCAAGATTGATGCTAGCATTGTTGGAAGAACACAAGCACAAGGAGGATCTAGAGTTTTCTTGGTTGCTCCATTGGTAAAGTTTGGTGAAATTATTCTTATATGGATTGAGTGGTGGTTGTAATGTTGTGTTTTCTCTGAATTAGGGCGTTTTACCAACTTTTGTCAACTTTTACATGTTACAATTGAACATCCTCTTGAAGGAATTTTGTCTTCTTTGTCCTTATATCTCTGATTTTTTTTCTAATTAGGATCCTCCAACAAACCCTAGAGGTAAATATAGTAGTATTTCATGTGTAAATATACGCTTTTGCGTGATTAGTGTAGTGTTAGATTAGATCTACGTTTTTATAAACTAGAAAACCTTAGAAATTTATAAAATTCAATAATCTAAAAATAACAACAATTTTCAAATTATAAGCCAACCTCAAATTTTGGTCTGCCTATTTAGCCCTAGATCCTCCAGTGCGTCACCTACCTTCTTGTCAACATCCACAAACTTGAGAAGCAACCTAAAAAAAACAGTCAAAAGTCAGATCTAGGGTTTCATACTTGGCATGTTTCAGGGGTTGGGATAATTTGGCCTTGATAAAAGGTTACTGTATGCCTTACAATGACCCCATTTAATTGTTTAGTAGGGAAATTTAGGGACTCTTTCATTACTGATCAGTGTTAGTATCGTTTCTAGCCCTAAAACCTATCAAAAAGACCTGCAAAATCAACCAAGTTAGGGTCATATTTGAGTTATGGGGAAATCTCAACAATATAATTGAATTATGCCTTCCAAAAGAATTTTTTTCAGGCTAAGGAGTACTTGTATAAACCCTTAAAAGGATGGTTAACTCAGCTGGTAATTCATGTTGATATACCAATGTGTACAATGGGGTGAAAAGTTATAATGGAAACTGAAAATACCAATGTGTACCATGCCCAACTCACAACCTACAGGGATAAACACAAGTATAAACATAGGTTTACCACTGCACAATCAACCATTAAAGTTGAACAAGACATGAGATTAATAAACAAATTAGAAAACTACTGGAGAAAGATAAACTAGGGCAGATAACAATATACTCATGTGGAATAATAGGGAAACAACGCTTCAAATGCCATTTTCCTCACAAGTCTGTCTATCTTTTTCTGTCTTTTGACCTTTCATATTCCCATCAAACTCAAATGCCTATCAAATTTCTTGTAATGAAATGCCTACATTTAATTTTGTTGTCCTAGATATATGGTATTGGTAAAGTATTACCAAGGGGCCAATTATCACGATAAATCAAAATATTTAAGGTAATTGTTTAGATCAGATATAACAAAGTTCACCTCTATGTATGGTAATCATCATCTTCAACTAAATGTATGTGTGTGCACATGCATAAATACCCAATACACATCTCAATCAAACAAAAGAAAACATATTTATACCTTGATTTCTGGATCTTTACACTGTCTTCTTATGATTTACCTTTCAAAACATCATTCAACATACTTCATTTTTTGTCCTGTTGCAATAGTTTCATGTTAGGACCCATCAAATATACTTATGTTTGTTTATGAAAATAACAAAAACAATCTAAATAAATACAATTCTATTACAATGTAAATTACAATACTATTCAACTATTCAAGTAAATTAATTGTTAAGAATATATCACCTGATAAAACAAGGATAACCAAAAATACTATGTATATAAGGCCATCGATCTAATCAAAACTCAATTTCTTGCCTCTTAACTATGGAAATGTTTCTCAACGCTATATGTAACAAGTTCCAATGGAAGAGTCAAATAGAAATAGTGAAAATTACACAGTAAAAATATAGAAATAGATGTTTTTTAATGTATTCTTCCTTACCATTCATTGAGCTCCTCTCTATTTCGAGAATAATTTAATGTTCTCTACTAAACAGGACCAACCACGTGAAGGTGGAATCTCCTATGGCCCCTCCCCCCCCTCACATCACTTTCAACTCGCCAAACCCAATGCCTATACTTGCAAATAACAATTTATTTCACTATTTCACAAAGCAAATAGCAATGCATCTACAATGCAAATTATTTCACTCAATAGTTGAAAAATGCCTTCATTAAATCATTCTTTAAAACATTCATTAAACCATTCAATCATTCAACAGCTGAAAAAACCATTCATTAACTCATTCATTAAAACATTAATTTAGTCAATGGCAGAAGAAGAAAAGAAAAAAGAAAAAAAACCAGTAAACAATTCAGTAAAGCATTCATTCATAAAACAGAGGAAAAAAGCAATAATTTTTTTTTTATAAATAATAATTACTCAAAAAAATTTATAATTAAGAATTACCAAAAACTGTTCCATTCATCGAACTGTACATGGACTGTTCAGCTCAGAAATTTTTTCCTTCCTGTGCATGAAGACTGATTTTGTGCTATGCTTTCAAAAATATATTTCAAATTTACAAAAAGTTTTAGAGTGATGGATTTATAAAAGGCCTGTGTGGATATTCCGTGGCCTTGGAGTCCTGTGTTTCCAAAATTTTCCATTCAACCCATTGCAATGTCAAACCCTTCTTTGAGAGCTTGTCTCCCTCCTTATTTTGCTCCCTGTAAACATGAGTGAAAGAGATTGATTCAAAGAATGAGAGAGAATGGGTTGTCTCTTCAAATAATGCATCTAGAGAAGCAGTTCTACATTTTTGTATCTTATTCATCCAGTTTATAACCACCATTGAGTCACCATATACTTGTAACTGTCTGCAATTTCTTTCATTGGTAAAACAGAGAAGTAATTTCAATGTCATGAGTTCTGCATAGTTGTTGGTCCCAGTTCCCAGGCCCAAAGAAATTTGAAAAAAATGACTTTGATTTAGATATAAGCATGCACCTCCTGAGTTTGTGCACCGAATGCTTGTTTTCTTCCATCCAGTTACTAGACCTCCAGAGTGGCTTATGGCACTTTGCGCTGTGAAAGAGTATTACGGAAGAAGTGATGTTAAACTAGTTTCAACTTCCAGATCTGGACCCATTGTTTCTTATAGAAGGATGACTTCTGGTGATAGAACCTCCATCATCCTTTTTAGGGAAATCTTTTTCCCGGTGCTTTCCAGACCCCTGTAGTTTAAGGAGACAAATTTCATTTGGGCACCCCATCTGGGGTTTGCACTGCTCTAAGTGCCCTGAAAATGGTTGTTTGTCTGCCACTTGCCTGATCCCTGAGTGCCATGATTTGGGCCTAAGAGAGATGAAATGGTCTTCCTCTCCCTTTCCCTTTGGATGTGATCCTGGGATTTACCCCTAGTCCTTTTGTAGGGATTTTTGGTTTTTGAGGGATTGGAATGTCCCTTGAATGAAGGTGGAAATGGATAGAGGAGGACTGAGTCGGCGAGTCATTTTTTTATGGTGGAAGGGGAGGCTGCATAGTTTGAATTGGAGGTACTTTTGAATGCGAGGGAGGAGGTGCCGTTTTTTGGGGGAGGGGGATTGTTTGTGATAGGGGTAGGCATATATTTTTCCTCATTCAAAGATAAATCATTCAGATGATTGCTAAGGGAATAAGTGTTCATACCCAGTGAGGGAGACGCAATCAGATGTTGTTCCATCTATTGAGGAGGCCCTTCTGTTGCTACTGCTCCCGCTCTTTCCAATTGATCCAATGGTTGTTCTGTGCCCTCCGCTGCTACTACCAGTCCTTCCAGGTGATCCAATGGCTATTCTTCGACTTCTATCATGGGGTGTTCTTCCACCAGTCCTGGATTCGGGATGTTTTCTTTTGAGCTCGAGGCCCCTATTTTCCTAACCCATTTCTTTCTGCCGGAGGTTGTGGGAACGTAGTTGGGACAGTTTCTTGCCAAGTGTCTTGTCTCATGACATCTATGGAAATGAAACAGGAGTCCCTAGTAATCTAGCAGTTGTTTTTTTGTTTTGGTTTGACAAGTCAGATTTAAATATTCCCTTAGGCTTGTTCTGATATTCAACGAAACTAAGATCCTCGCAACCTTCTGGATTTTCATTTCCTGGTAGGATAGATCCACCTCAATGAAATTCCCCAAAGCATTTCCAATGTTTTTGAGTGAGTCTGGGTTCCAAAGTTCCCAAGGTAACCGTCGAAGGTGGACCCAGACCGGTATGGTGTCTAATCTTTCTGTGTCTGCATCGAACAGAGGCGTCCATCTTTTAAGCTGGAAAGGGGTTTTTCCATATGTCCAGACTTTCCCGAGGATGTGTTCTACATCCTCTCTATAATTGAACCGATATCCGAACCAGCCCTTTGCTAGTGGTGTGTTATCCAGGCTTCCACCTTGCAACTTAGTCCAATTATGTCTAACCCAATTTTCCATTTTCCCCTGTGTTGGGTTTCGTCCTCTGATTTTTCCAACAAGGGCCAGCCCATCCATCTCCTGTGCTTCTGTCATGGAAAGATTTACACCGTAAACTAGGTTACATTCTCCTCTGAATGAGTTTATACAGTGGGATTTCCATTTTTTGGAGCTGGGGAAGGATTCCTCCGAGCTTTTATCATACAGGGTGTCTTTGCTTCCTAAGTTGGGGTTTATCTGAGGGATGCTTGAAATCCCGTTCGGTGACTGTACCTGTACCTATTCTGTGATGGATGTTGTTTGTGCTGCTAGTGGGTTTCCTCCTCTGTTTAGGGCTTCCTCCGAAGGTGGATATTGAAGCTCTGATTGAGGTAGATCACTGCGGAGGGCTTCTAAATTCTGAGAGAGCTGGTTTGCCGAAAAAAGGGTGAAAGGTATTCCCCCTATGGCTGGGTTTAACGGCCTTGCTACAAAAATCCCTAACAGCCCATATTCTATGGGTGATGGCATGTCTGAAAACCTAGCTTCTAGTCCAGCTGGCAATTTTTCAAGGGCATTCTGGACAGCTCTTGCTGACGGGATTGCGGGAATTTCTGGAGGTGTGAAGATGTGTAACCCATGCCATGGGTCAGTTGAATAATCTACCATGTCATTCAGTAAAAAATTGTCTGTATCCATACTGATCACGGCCTTCCTTTCCGTTCCCATGTTTCGGCAAAAAACCAAAAACCAATAACTGTTCCTTCCTGTAAAAATCAATTTAAAATGCCTTACATGTCGCTGTCCTCCGTGGAGCCCCCACCCGCCCATCGGATATCCAATGCTCAAGTGTCGAATAACCGCCAGTTTTGATTTCACAAACGTCGAAGATCCGACCCTTGTAGTGTCGGTTCCCTAACACTACCAGGGTCGAAAATATGACTCACTAGTGTCGGATTTTCGACGTCTCTATAAATATTTTGCTATTGGCATTTTGTTGATTGATTGTTGTCCAACACATCTGTGCAAAATGTCGGATGATGTCGAATTCTAACGTCGAAATTCGGGTTCAAATCATGTTGTGTTGGTAGGTCATTTCAGCAAAAATGGCTGTGTGGAAGGAAATACAACACAAGGATGATGATGTCAAGGCTGGAGCAGATGTTGTCTCCATAGCTTCTTTACGGGGTTGTGGCTTCCTAAAGTTCTTCCATGTTTCGAGCATGAGGTCTTATGTGAGACTATTGGAATATATTCTATAAATGTGGAACCCAGAGCAGCAGTATTTCGAGGTGGGGGCCATGTTCTTACAGTGGAATTAGAGGACATCTACTTCCTTACATATTTATCTAGGCACAGGGTGCCAATATCACTGTTAGGTTCCCAAGGGGGCGATGTCACAACATAAGAGTTTATCGATCATCACTATTTTTCGGGCACTCAGATGTCTAGGAAAAAGATCCACATCAAGGCAGTGATGGATTTTCCCCTTCATACAGTAATTTTCTCCCTGCAGTGGGTTGTAGGGATCCAAGGGGTTCATCAAGCTTCCTAGGAACACATGATTTATGCCTTGGAGGACATGACACCCACGGTCTTTAACTGGGTTGAGACCTTACTGAGTGTATTCAAGGAACAACTGACTAACTGTCGATAGGGGGAGTTGATACAGTTTGGTTACAGCAGTATCTTGTCATCTTACTTTTTTGAGTGGTTAGCTCATCTGAGATCGCAGGTGGGTTTCACCGAGCTGAGAGCTCGAGACCCTCACATGTTGTGGTGGGTAGAGATCATGGCCCGCACTGGTGGTGGCAGGGGGAAGGTCAGGTATGGGAGCACATTTTTTTGTTGGTTGGAGGACCAACCCTTCATGATTGAGGATTATGTGTATGCTGGTACTGAATTTAGAGGCAACCCTGATCTACCCCTACCAGTTGGTGCCCAATGGGGCGATATTGGTAAGAAAAAATCTCAAGACATTGATTATTTTTTGCATTCTATGTTTTTATAATTTTTATGAATGATAATGAGACCAAAATTTTTCATGCATATGTAGGATATGCACAAACTGGGGGTTCATCCCTGATTGATAGGAGAGTGGGGGTCTGCTTTGTAAACCGCGGAGATGATGAGTTGACTGAGTTGGAGGAAAACCTCAATCAATTAACTCTTGACATTCTGGATGCTTCCATAGATGACCTCCCTAGGAGGTACTAGAGACATACAACTAGAGTATCAGGTCAATTCAATTCCCTGCTATGAAGGGTAGAGAGAGATATCATGTCTTATCATGAGCATCACTAGTCATCTTACATCATGTAGACACTGAAA